>JAJPUD010007437.1:0-66895 GCA_023553655.1 Myrmecobius fasciatus | reverse complement strand
TTTTTTTAAAGGTGTGAGGTCTGTTTAGGGCAAAGGTGGGACAGCTGCTTTAATTTGCCCTGGGGCAGTTCTGCTGATTGAGTTATTTCAGGAACTGGGCAGTTCTGCTGATTGAATTATGTCAGGGGCTGGGCAGCACCGCTGATTGAATTATTTCTGGTGCTTATCAGACCTGTTGTTTGATTGATTGCTTTAAGGTGCTGTGTAATGGCAGCTAGTTAAGATGCTCATCAGGGGTTCAGTGGTTCACAATCTATCCCCCTCAAAAGGCAGACCCTCCAAACCACCTGCCCACAATCAGGACAAATTGTTCCAAGAGGCCTGCAGAAGACTCCCAGGTGTGTGAAAAGCACAACGCTCCCACTCCTGTTCTGACTCCTGTTCCAGCTCCCTGCTCCAGCTCCCTGCCCCGGTCTCCCTGTGCTGCAGTCTGGGTTCAGTAGGCCACCCCCTGCCCCATTAAAACAGACCTGTTTTGAGGTTCTTCCAGAGTATCTTCTTCTAGAATCGTGTTGTTCTCCGGATATTGTGGATTTTTTTGCTTCAGAATCAGTCTAGAGGCTTCATATTTTGTTGGTTTGAGGGGAGGTTAGAGGAGGTTACAGAGAATCCTGTCTGATCTCCGCCACCATGGCTCCACCCCCGGAAGGAAGTCCTGTCCACTTTTCTTTTCATTTTTTTTTTATTAAAGCTTTTTATTTGCAAAACATATGCATAGGTAATTTTTCAACATTGACCTTTGCAGAACTTTCTGTTACAAATTTTTCCATCCTACCTCCCACCCCCTTCTCTAGATGGCAGGAAGTCTAATACGTGTTAATTATGTTAAAATATTTGACAGATCTAATATGTGTATATATATTTATACAGTTATCTTACTGTACAGGGGAAAAAATCTGAGAAGGGAAACATAATGTAAGCAAATATAGAGAGTGTGAAAATGCTATGTTGTGGTCCAGACTCAGATCCCATAGTTCTCTCCCTGGGTGTATATTGCTTTCTTCATCACTGAACAACTGGAACTGGTTTGAAACATTTCATTGTTGAAGAGAGCCATGTCCATCAGAATTGATCATCATATAGTCTTGTTTTTGCCATGTATAATGATCTTCTGGTTCTGCTCATTTCACTCAGCATCAGTTCATGCAAGTCTCTCCAGGCCTCTCTGAAATCATCCTGCTGGTCGTTTCTTATAGGACAATAATTTTCCATGACATTCATATACCATAATTTATTCAGCCATTCTCCAACTGATGGGCATCCATTCAGTTTCCAGTTTCTAGCCACTCAAAAAGGGCTGCCACAATATTCTTGCACTTGTGGGTCCCTTTCCTTCCTTTAAGATCTCTTCAGGATATAAGCCCAATAGAAACACTGCTGGGTCAAAGGGTAGGCACAATTTGATAATTTTTTGAGCATAATTCCAAATTGCTCTCCAGAATGGTTGGATTCATTCACAGTTCCACCAACAATGTATCAGTGTTCCACTTTTTCCCACATCCCCTCCAACATTTGTCATTATCATTTCCTGTCATCTTAGCCAATATGACAGTGGTGTAGTGGTATCTCAGAGTTGTCTTAATTTGAATTTCTCTAAACAATAGTCATTTGGAGCACCTTTTCATATAACTAGAAATAGTTTTAATTTCATCATCTGAAAATTGTCTGTTCATATCCTTTGACCATTTATTGACTGGAGAATGGCTTGAATTCTTATAAATATGAGACACTTCTCTATATATTTTAGAAATGAGGCCTTTATCAGAACCCTTAAATGTAAAGATGATTTCCCAATTTATTAATTCCCTCCTAATCTTGTCTGCATTAGTTTTGTTTGTACAAAACCTTTTTAACTTAATATAATCAAAATTATTGATCTGGTATTCAATTAAGATTTCCAGTTCTTCTTTGGATATAAATTTATTCCATCTCCACAGGTATGAGAGGTAAACTATCCTATGTTCCTCTAATTTGCTTATAATATCACTCTTTATATTTAAATCATGAACCAATTTAGATTTTATCTTGGTATGTGGTGTTAGGTGTGGGTCAAATCCTAATTTCTTCCATACTAGTTTCTAATTTTCCCAGAAGTTTTTGTCAAATAGTGTGTTCTTATCCCAAAAGCTGGGGTCTTTGGATTTATCAAACACTAGACTGCTATAGTTATTGCCAGGTTTGACCTGTGATCCTATCCTATTCCACTGATCGACTACTCTATTTCTTAGCCAATACCAAAGGGTTTTGATGACCGCTGCTTTATAATATAGTTTTAGATCTGGTACAGCAAGGCCATATTAATCAGCCTTTTTTTTCATTAATTCCCTTGAGATTGACCTTTTCTTCTTCCAAATGAACTTTGCTACTGTTTTTTCTAGATCTGTAAAATAATTTCTTGGGAATTTGATTTGTATGTCACTAAATAAGTAAATTAGTTTGGGTAGTACTGTCATTTTTATTATATTCATTCAGCCTACCCATGAGCACTTGATGTTTTTTCCAGTTGTTTAGATCTGCCTTTATATGTGTGCAAAATGTTTTGCAGTTTACTTCTTATAGTTCATGACTTTTCTTTAGCAGATACATTCCCAAATATTTTATACTATCAACAGTTATTTTGAATGGAATTTCTTTTTGTATCTCTTGCTGTTGAATTTTGTTGGTAATATATAAAAATGCTGGTGATTTATGTGGATTTAATTTAGTTCCTGCAGTTTTGCTAAATTTATGAATTGTTTCTAGCAGTTTTTTAGTTGAGTCTCGAGGGTTCTCTAAGCATACCATCATTTTATCTGCAAAGAGTTAGCCAAAGCTAACATTTCTAATACAATATTAAATAATATTGGTGACAGTGGGCATCCTTGTTTTGTTCTTGATCTTATTGGGAATGGGTCTAGTTTGTCCCCATGACATATGATGCTTACTGATGGTTTTAAACAGATGGTACTGATTATTTTAAGGAACAGTCCACTTATCCCTTTACTCTCTAGTGTTTTTAATATGAATGTGTATTGGATTTTATCAAATGATTTTTCTGCATCTATTGAGATAATCATATGATTTAGGGTATTACCAAATTCTGCTTGGGAAGATCTGCCTTTTGAATTGAATTTCCTGGAAGATAGTGTCTAGGTTTTTTTTTTTTTTTCATCATGGCTTTCAGGAAGTCCAATAATCCTTAGATTGGGTCTCCTAGATCTATTTTCCAGGTCAGTTGTTTTTCTTAGGAGATATTTTATATTTTCTTTTAGTTTTTCATTTTTTGTTTTTGTTTGACTGATTCTTGAAGTCTTATTGAGTCATTCACTTCCATTTGTTCCACTCTAATTTTTAATGTATTTAATGTATTATGTATTATTTTCTTCAATTACCTTTTTTACCTCCTTTTTTATTAAAGCTTTTTATTTGCAAAACATATGCATGGGTAATTTTTCAACACTGACTCTTAAAAAGGATTTGTTACAAATTTTCCCCCCTAATCCCCACCCCTCCCCTAGATGGCAAAAAGTCTACTACATGTTAATTATATTAAAATACTTGACAAATTGAATATGTGTGTACATATTTTTACAGTTATCTTTCTGTGCAAGAAAAGTTGGATCTACAAGAAAAAAAATCTGAGAAGGGAAACATAACGCAAGCAAACTTCAATAGAGAGCATGAAAATGTTATGCTGTGGTCCACATTTCATATCCCTTTCTCTGGGTGTATATGGCTTTCTTCACTGAACAATTGAAACTGATTTGAAACATTTCATTGTTGAAAAGAGCTATGTTCATCAGAATTGATCATCATATAGTCTTGTTGTTGCCATGTATAATGATCTCCTGATTCTGTTTTAGCTCCTTTTGTAACTGGGCAATTGAACTTTTTTGTTCATTGCAGAGTTTTTCCATTTCACCAATTTTGTTTTTCAGTGAATTGGTGTCTTTTTCATATCTCTTTTGGAGGGCATTATATACTTTTTGCAATGTTCTCAGTTCATTTCCCCATTTTTCTTCTAATTCTCTTTGACATTCTTTATGCAGTCTTCCAGGAAAGCCTTGTGAAATGGGCACCATCTCATGTCTCCCTTTGTAGCTTCCTCTGGAATTGCTTTACCTTTATGAATCTCAGGATCTGAGATCTGCCCTTTTCTCTTTCCATAAAAGCTGTCTATGATGAGAGTTCTTTTCGGTTTTGTATTCATTTTTTTAAAAAGTTTGAGGTCTGTTTAAAGCATAGAAGTGGCAGCTAAGGTAATTTGTCCTTGGGCAATTCGGCTGATTAATTTCCAGTGCTGGGCATTTGGCCTAGGTCCCCTGGTTTGCAGAGGGTTACAATATACCTTTTACAAAAGGCAGATCTGCCAAAGCACCTGCCCACAATCAGGGCAGAATGTCCCAAAAGCCTCAGATATACTTCCCAGGTGCTTAGAACCTGCCACACTGAGTTTGGCCTAGCTTTCTGCTCTTTTTCGTAGAGCTTCACCCAAGCTAGGCAAACTTCCCAACCAACCTCCTGCCCATTTGAGACAGTCCTGCTCTGAAGCTCCTCCAAGATAATTTCTTCTAGTAATGTGTTGTAGTCCAAATATTTGTGGATTCATTGACTTAAAAATTAATTCAGAGGCTTAATCTGCTGTTGGTTTGACAGAAGGTCAAAGGAGGACACAGAGAGTCCTGTCTTCACTCTGCCATCTTGGCTCTGCCCCTGTCCACTTTTCTTTTGTTAATAGATGGTGTCACTCAAATTTGGGAAGTCTTTCATCAAACAATTTTCTGTTTCACTATAGAATAATACCATTTTGCCTAGGGGATTTTAAATATCCTTTCTGACTTTTTCATATGTTTAAGACTGTCACATATGAGTCAAAGTTATGCAAAGATAGAACTAAATTGATGATTACCAAAAATAAAATGTTTCCAATGATAATAAACATCCCATAACTGAGGCTAGATTTATAGCAGCAAGGTTTGAATTTTAAAGGGATTGCTATCACCTAGCTGACATGGACCAGAGTCATTGTTGGGAGGTAAAGTGCTTAGATTTTCCAGTTATTTGTGGATGTAGAAGTCAACTAAGTTATCCATTGAACAGTGAATAGAAATATCCTTATCCTTTCCATGCACCTTCCTCTCTACCCACCACCAATACATACACTTTCTATTCAGCAATGTCTTTCAGTCTCCCATGATGACTAGACTCAGAGTCTGAAGTCCCAGGCTGAAACCTGGCTTCTTCTGAAACCCAGACTATGAGCAAGATTCTCAAATTCTTAGAATTTTAATTTTCTCACTGGTAAAAATAGATAATTATACTTGTGCTGTCTTGCTCATAAAATTGATATGAGGATCAAATGAAAATTAATATATGTAAAATTCTGCATAACAACACAGATCTATATAAATAAGAGCTCTTATTATCAGCAGGCAGTCTGGAGTAGTGGAGAGAGCTGATTTCAGGGGCAGGACAAGGGTTCTAGCCTCGCCTCATATACTGACATTATAACTAGATAAATCTCTTATGCCTAATGCCACAGACAAGTTTCAAAAACCATAAAGTGCAAATTTATTGTGAATTTATTGCCAATTGCAATTTATTGCCAATTGTTTTCAGTTTCTTCCACAGCAATTTTTTCGATGTCAATGAAATCACATGGTTCTTATACATGCATACATATATTAATGTGCATGTATATACATACATGTGTTTATATGCACTCTATTTTTTCTAACCATTTATAAATATAATTACTAAATATATAAACACATATATTTATATTTTAGATGGGTAGGTAAAATATGAAGAATACATGTACATATATGTGTAAACATATATAATAACTATATTTATAAAGGTTAGATAAAAATTCTGATTTTTCCAGGGAAAAATCTGAGATTTTAGTATATATATATATGCATATATATATGATGATGAAATTTTGTCTTTTACTAAGCTCTAGAAAAACAAACGGAGTCAGCCATCAGATTAAAAAGTCGGCATTCTGAGTTTCCTGAGATTTGGTATTTTGAGAAAAGTGTATATATATTGGAGCTCCACATGGAAGACATAACATGGCATAAATTGTATTATATCTTTGCTTTCTATTACTGTATTGTGTTTTTTTTGATTAAAAGAAATTAAATTCTGCCCCTTTGAAAAACTATACATTATTGCCTCCTCCCCAGCTGGTGTAAATTGATGTTAAAAAACAGAGATGCTATTTAATGAAATAAAACGCATTTTCTTTGGAGTCATGTCACTCAATATTTAATGCACTTCCCATTTCCTGCAAGGGTGTCCAATATTCTTATCTGTTCTCACCAAAGATCTTGCAATGTAAGCTAATACTATGATATGGTATCCAAAAATTAATCAAAAATCACCTGGAATGAATAATGTTGCATGAAGAAAGGGTCAGTGTCTAGAATGAAATAAGTATTAGTGCCTGTCCAGGACACTAAAATAGAGAATTCAGTGTGGTTTATACACTAGAAATATCACTGACAAGTTGGATTCTTAAGGAAGAAGAATAGGATGGTGAGATGGTGACGAACAAAGATAAGTCTGACAGGTTACAACCAGAAAAGAAGTCTGGATCCTAACTTTCAATATTTGGAGTTCTGCCACATGGGAGAGGAATGGTGCCTGAACCAAGTGAGCTTAAAACAGCTCACTCAGAGATTTAATTGTTAAATTTTAATGGCAGCATTTATGCTTCAGAGATGAGCAAATGCTACAAATTTGGACTTGATTTATTGTTTCATTGATTTTCCAGGCCTAATAAAGGGATGGGGAAATATTGATGAGGCAGATTTAAATTTGAAAGCATGTCTTGCATACATTTTAAAAATCAGAAAATTGGTTTTTAAATATTTACTAGAATATCTCTGGATTGTATCTATGCTGCTTGTCTTCCTAGAAGAAAACTAGAATGTATAAGTAGAAACTTCAGAGAGTCAGATTTCAGATCAAACTAATGAAATAAAAGGATAAATATTAGAGTTGTTTTGAAAAGGAATGAGTTTTGCACTGTAGGTAAATCCAAGCGGAGGCTAGAGGACTATTTGTCAAGGCCATGGGGAAGGATATATCTATGAAAGGACAAATTAGATGACTACTGAATTCCCTTCCACTTCTTTTTCCATGAGTCTGTGAAATAAAGAAAGATGAAATGATCTCTTGATATACACTTCCAGCCCAGAATGCTCCACAATCATCTTGGAAAACAGGACTTGTGGAGATGAAAATGGCTGTGGATGATATAGTTATAATTATTACTATTAATTATTACTATCACATAATTACTACCAAAGTCCTTGGTATTTTCAAATAATTCAGAATGAGAAACTGATAATATTTTACATTAAAGAAGGGAATTGCTTATCTGCTTTGTCATTCTCCCCCAAGGATCACAAGAACTTTCAATGAGACTTGTAGATTATGTATTGTCTCTCTTGCTAGAATGTGAGCTTTTTGAGAGAAGGATCTGGTTCTCCTTTTCTTTTGATAGTCTCAATATTTACCACACTACTTTACATAAAGTAAACTCTTAAAATGATTTTTCATCCATCCATCCTTTCCATAAGCAATGGAAAACCACTGAATAGATTAGAGCAGAGTAATAAAGTGATCTAGCATATGCAATGAGAATATTATTTTGGACATGCTAGGAAGCATAGGTTGAAACCAGAAATAAATAGAAAAACAAGTGTTATTGACTTACTATTATACCTTCTTACATTTTTTAAAACATAAAGGCCTCTTGGAAATGATTATGCTTTACTTAAAGCCTTATATCAAAAAGTTGAAACAGGTGCCACTTAAGTGTGAGAAAAGCAACCTAGTGTATCTTTAATTACATAATGTAGTTTCCTGTTTCCCTTGTTATAGCTTGAAAAAAGTTTGTTGTTTCAAATTAGTTCTACTCATGTCCCCTCTTCTCTTTGCTCATTCTAAGCCACCAAGGTACTAAAATTAGAAGTTTACAGAGGACAATTTAGTAATTGATTCTGAGTGAGCTGGATCAAGCTGGTTCCAGTACACCAATTCTTTTCCCTGTGATAGAGTTCCAAAATATTTAAAAACAGGGATCAAATCTTCTCTTCTGGGTGTAACAGTCATATCTCTCTTTGTCGTTATCTCACCATCCTACTCATCTCCCTTAAGATGCTCTCAAGCTTGTTAATGACTTTTCTATAAACCAGTACTAAATTCTTTGTTCTCAGAGTGCACGATCATCTCCTTCCAGACGCTGACTTTTTCTTTATACATCATTATTCATGCCGGGGTGGTTTTCATTTGGTTTTGGTTTCTATGTCACACTATTGACTCATATGGAAGTAGAGGCCACATTCAAACAGAGATTCCCAAGACCTCAGGACTACTCACTTTATCTAAGTCTCTATTATTCTCATCTATAAAACGTAAGACATGAAGTTTCTACTACCCATTTCATTGAACACTTGTGAGGCTCAAACATATAAATGTAAGCAAAGCCATGTGGAAATGAAAATGTGCTAGTCAAATAATAACAATGACAAATATTTGTCAAGCACCTCCTGTGTTTCTCCCCCCCCCACCATCTTCCAAATTCTCCCTCCTCATTTCTCCCATTTGCCTTCCATTTTTCTTCGACTCACTCAAATCCCACCTCTTATTGGAATTCTTTTTTCAATCTCATTCCATCTCCATCTCTGTTAATGTTTTCCCTCTGAGATTACTTTCCTTATGCAGCAAATTTATTTTGTATATATATAGTTATTTACATGTTGCATTCCCCTGTAAAATGTGATCTTCATATGGGCAGGGAACATATTTTTATCTTTCTTTGTAATCATAAACACTTAGCCCCCGTGATTGACATATAGTAAATGCTTATTAAGTCAACAAGCATATATTAATCACCTGCCATCTACTAAGCATTGTACTAAGTACTGGGAATACAGAGAGAGTTTTTGTCCTCAAGAAGTCTACAATCTAATTGGAGAAACATGTAAATGACTATGTACACAATAAATATTTGTTGACTGATCAAATGATAGATAATGCACAATTTTAGGAAAGTATACAGGTGAGGCACCAAAAAAAAAAAAAAAGATTTAAAAGAAGTCTGAGGAGGTCATTTGTTACCTGCCTGAATAATGAGGAAGCTACATAAAAATTGATGAGGTGATAATCTGACTATAATACTTACCAGTCAGTTATTTGGTAAGGATTTGCCAGGCATCTGGGACAGATGGACACTCTAAAATAAGTACTTTATTCATGCTAACCATGAGGAAAACCCACCATGTTTCATAAAATATGAACTATATTCTAATTCTCCAATGTGGCATCCTGAGTTTGATAAAGGTATGTTTGTGGTAAATGCATGCAAATGTCATGGAAACCATTCCTGTGATATTTATAAAAGCAAATTGGCCAGATGCCTAGTATCAAAAAATAAACCATAAAGGAAAATCTCTGTGGGAGTAAAAGGATTAAATTGTTAAGGGAAAATTTAAGCAAAGACTATTCCAGGAATATTTGCTAACTACAGAACCTGAAGAAGTATGCTGGAATATTGGAAGACCCCATAGAGGGAGGTAGTGCTAATCAAATGGCTAGATGTACCATAAATCTATGACATCTAGGGAGTACTCAAACCATGGTGGTGTTTCCTCAACTTGGGCTTTGTTTTTGCATATTTGGAAGTCAGTAGTTTTCAAAGGCTCCACTAACAAGATAATGGAATAATCAAAGTAAAGCATTACAGGACATCCATTAGAAGGAATCCCAGGTCATAAAAAAGGGAAAAGGACCTACATGTGCAAAAATATTAATAGCAATCTTTTTTATGGTAGAAAAACATTAAAAATTTTGGGGATGCCCATCAATTGAAAAATGATTGAACAAGTTGTACTATATGAATATAATGGAATATCATTGAGCAATAAGAAATGATGAACAGGCAGATTTCAGAAAAAACCTGAAAATATTTGCATGAGCTGAAATAGAATAAAATGAGCAGAATAAGAAATGCTGTATGCAGTATCAGCAACATTGTGTGATTATCAATTATGATTGACCTAGTTCTTCTCAGCAACACAGTGATCCAAGACAAGTATAAAAGCTTCATGAAGGAAAATGCTATCCATAACCAGATAAAAAACTTATGGATTCATAATGCCAATCAAAGCATATTTTTTCATTTATTTTAATCTCTTTTGTGTTTTTTTTTGTTTTGATCTGTTTCTTCTGTCACAAGTGTGACTAATATGAAATAAGTTTTACATGAGAGCATGTGGATAAACTATGTCAAACTGTCCACAACCTTTGAAAGAGGAGAGGGGAGTGAGTGAGGGAAGAGCTAAAAACTTGGGAACTTAAAATTTTATAAAAAGTAAAACTAAAATATTTCTTGACATGTAGCTGGAAAAATAATAAAAGAGTATTTAAAAAAGAAGGGATAACAGAATGATGCTTTATAAAGTCACCTGAACAGGACTTCCTTCTGCAACATTTTGAAAAGTAGATATTTAGCCTCTACATGAATATCTTTAGCAATAGGGAATCCAGTATCTCCATGAAGCAGGTTGTCCCATGCTGAAGCACTTCTGATCATATTGAGGGTCATACTAATGCTAACTGCAATTTGAGAGCAGGGAATCTTTTCAAACTTCTGATGCCATACTACATAGGCAAAGCCATAACTGATGTCTTGTAATTGGAATTTTGCCTTAGGATACCAAAATTCATAAGATGCTGAAAGTTCTCTATTTCAGAAACAACTGAGCTAGCATAAAGTTAGGAGCAACACTTAATTAAAATAGGAAGTTTCCAGATGGGAGACATCTTCCCTGGTACTCTTCTTCCACTTCAATTCCATTAGAATACCAGAATCACTATTTACTGCTTTCTGTTTAAATGCAGTTAAAGATCTATTGTCTTCTGATACATAAGGACAATTCTTTTTCTGGTGCTAAACTTTTTTGACTATACCTTGACAATATAATATAAGTTTCTACCATATGACTTATTCTTGGGTATTAATGGAAAAAGATGAATGTATAATTAAAACCCACAGGTTATCCAAATATTTCAACCATATGTTTTTAACTACCTTTGCATCTTTACCTTTCATCTGGGCTTGTAACCAAGCAGCCTAATTTGAATTCCACCTCATAATCTTGAAACAATACATGGTGAGGGGGAGGAGGGAAACAAAAAGTAAGAATGAAAGGAGGGAGGAAAAAATAGGAAGAAGAGGGGAAAGAGGGCAAAATATAAATCATGACACATGGTATTAGAAGGTAGCTTAAAAGTCATCTTTTATAGTGTTTTCTTCTATACCTCTTTTAATATTGTTGACACTTCTTTGGCCTTTAAAATATGCTCTCCCATTAATGTTATTTAATTTGTTCATGTGAATGCTCATTTAAACTTATATATATATATATATATATGAACTTTTGGAGAACAGGAATTAGGTCTTTTATTTTACTTCCCACAGAGCTGAACAGAAGGTAGGTAATTTTAAAATAATAGCCATAATAGCTTGTATATAGTTTTTTTTTTAGTTTGTAATTTAAGAAGCCCCCTTCTCAAAAAAAAAAAAAACTTTGAGCTTTTTTGCTTCTAAATTCTTTGGGGATTGTTATAAGAGGGGGAAATTTGATGGTTATATCTCTCCAGCTGAGTTGATGTTATCATGGAATACAAATCACTCAGATGTGGTAGTAAGAACTTTCAAGCCATTCTAAGTTGTGAGTGAAAGTGGAATATATGTTCCCTATAAGACTTACTAATATTATATTCCAAGTTTGTATTCACTCTGCCTTCAGAAATTACATATTTGTATAAAAGTGTGCCCTAGTTGGGCAGCTTGAAATGGTTGTTTTAGTTACTTTCTTTGCTATGTAATCTTAAAGCAAAAATGATTTCAAGGCTCAGATATTTTGCATGCTGCTGTAGAGAAAGCATAAATCTAGGTTGATGGAGGAATAATTATTTGATCCTTACATGCTTGTGTGAGAAGGAGAGTTTGTATGAAAGTTTAGAAAAGAGAGACAGTTTTCCTTCCTTCTTTGAGAGAAATAAATGAGGTTGCAGATTTTCTTGGATACTAATGCCAAGAAGTAAAGAATTTGTAGCCAAAGAAAAAATGGAGTACAGTACTCAATAAAAAATAAATAAATTTGATTATATTAAGTTAAAAAGGTTTTGTGCAAACAAAACCAATGCAGACAACATAAGAAGGGAAGCAATAAAATGGGATTTTTTTACATTCAAGGGTTCCAATAAAGGCCTTATTTCTAAAATATATAGAGAATTAATTCAAATTTATGAAAATTCAAGCCATTCTCCAATTGATAAATGGTCAAAGGATATGAACAGACAATTTTCAGATGAAGAAACTAAAACCATTTCTAGTATATGAAAAGGTGCTCTTAATCACTATTGATCAAAGAAATACAAATTAAAACAACTCTGAGGTACCACTACACACTTCGCAAATTGGCTAAGATGACAGGAAAAGAAAATGACAAAAGTTAGAGGGGATGTGAGAAAACTTGGACACCAAAAGATTTTTGGTGGAGTTATAAACCAATCCAATAACTCTGGAGAGCAATTTGGAACCATGTTCAAAGGGCTATCAAACTGTGCATACCTTTTTATCCAGCAGTATTTCTACTAGGCTCATCTCCCTAATAGATCTTTTTTTTTATTAGAGATTTTTATTTCTATAACATATGTATGGGTAGTTCCCCAGCATTGATCTTTACAAAGCTCTCCATTACAACTTTTACCCCCCAGTCCCCTCCCCTCCCTTAGATGGCAGGAAGTCCACTACATGTTAATAATGTAATAATAGTTGACAAGTTGTGCAAGAAAAATCCTATCTACAAGAAAAAAAAGAAAACCAGAGAAAGGCAACACAATGCAAGCAAACATCAATAGAGATCATGAACATGTTACCTTGTGGTCCATATGAAACATCCCTCTCTCTGGGTGCATATGATTTTCTTCAGTGAAAAACTGGAACTGGTTTGAGACAATTCTTTGTTGCAGAGAGCCATGTCCATCAGAAATGATCATCATGTAATATTGTTGTTGCTGTGTATAATGATCTCCTGGTTCTGCTCATTTCACTCAGCATGACTTCATGCAAGTCTCTCCAGGCCTCTCTGAAATTGTCCTGCTGGTCGTTTCTTACAGAGCAATAATATTCCATAACATTCATATTCCATAATTTATTCAGCCACTCTCCAATTGATGGGCATCCATTCAGTTTCCAGTTTCTAGCCACTCCAAAAAGAGCTTCCACAAACATTCTTGCACATGGGGGTCCCTTTCCTTCTTTTATGATTTCTTTGGAATATAAGCCCAATAGAAATACTGCTGGGTCAAAGGGTATGCATAGTTTGATAACTTTTTGAGCATAGCTTCAAATTGCTCTCCAGAATGGTTGGCTCTGTTCACAGTTCCACTAACAATGTATCAGTGTCCCATTTTTCCCACATCCCCTCCAACATTCATCATTATCTTTTCCTGTCATTTTAACCAATCTGACAGGTGTGTAGTGGTATCTCAGAGTTGTCTTAATTTGCATTTCTCTGATCAATAGTGATTTGGAGCAACTTTTCATATGACTGGAGATGGTTTTAATTTCATCATCTGAAAATTGTTTGTTCATATCCTTTGACCACTTATCTATTGAAGAGTGGCTTGAATTCATATATATCTATGTCTATTCTCTTATATATGTCTCTTTTTTTATATATATGGGGCAATTTTCTATATATTTTAGAAATGAGGCCTTTATCAAAACCATTAAATGTAAAGATGAGTTCCCAATTTGATGCTTCTCTCCTAATCTTTTCTGCATTAGTTTTATTTGTACAGAAACTTTTTAACTTAATTTAATCAAAATTATCCATCTGGTGTTCAATTAAGAATTCCAGATCTTCTTTGGACATAAATTTAGTCCATTTCCACAGGTCTGAGAGGTAAATTATATTACATTCCTCTAACTTGCTTACAAAATCACTCTTTATATCTAGATCTTGAACCCATTTAGATCTTATCTTTGTATGTGGTGTTAGGTATGGGTCAAGCCCTAATTTCTTCCACACTAGTTTCCAAATTTCCCAGCAGTTTTTGCCAAATAGTGAGTACTTATCCCAAAAGCTGGGGTCTTTGGGTTCATCAAACACTAAATTGTTAAGGTTATTGCCTAGATTGTCCTGATAGCCTATCCTGTGCCACTGATCGACTGCTCTATTTCTTAGCCAGTACCAAATGGTTTTGATGGCTGCTGCTTTATAATATAGTTTTAGATTTGGTACAGCAAGGCCACCTTCATCTGCCTTTTTTTTTCATTAATCCCCTTGAAATTCTTGACCTTTTTTTCTTCCAAATGATCTTTGCTACTATTTTTTCTAGATCTGTAAAATAATTTCTTGGAGTTTGATTGGTATGGCACTAAATAAGTAGATTAGTTTGGGTAGTATTGTCATTTTTATTATGTTCACTCTGCCTACCCATGAGCACTGAATGTTTTTCCAATTGATTAGATCTGATTTTATTTGTGTGGAAAGTGTTTTGTAGTTTAGTTCATATAGTTTCTGACTTTTCCTTGGCCGATAGATTCCCAAATATTTTATCCTATCATCTGTTATTTGGAATGGAATTTCTTTTTGTATCTCTTGATACTGAACTTTGTTGGTAATATATAAAAATGCTGATGATTTATGTGGATTAATTTTGACTCCTGCAACTTTGCTAAAGTTGTGAATTGTTTCTAATAGTTTTTTAGTTGAGTCTCTAGGGTTCTCTAAGTATACCATCATGTCATATGCAAAGAGTGATAATTTGGTTTCTTCATTACCTACTCTGATTCCTTTTATCTCTTTTTCTCTTATTGCTAAAGCTAACATTTCTAATACAATATTAAATAGTAATGGTGACAGTGGGCAGCCTTGTTTCACTCCTGATCTTATTGGGAATAGTTTTAGTTTGTCACCATTACATATGATGCTTGCTGATGGTTTTAAATAGATGCTGCTGATCATTTTAAGGAAAAGCCCATTTATTCCTCCCCCTTTTCTATTTAATATGTGAAAGCCGAATTAGGGTAAAAAAGAAGGAGTCTCCTGGCCGGGGCCCATGCCGTGGAGCCGAGACATGGCCTGGATTTAAGGAGGAGTGATCCTAAGGCAAGCTTCTACCTCGTTTAGGAGGGATCGTTGATGACATTTTAGATCTCAGTTCTTCACCTTATCGGTAGTGTCTTTTGTAAAGTTCCAACAACCCTGCCCTTTCTAGGAAGGCCAGGGGTCTTGGTACTACATTGAAGATAAGGCCTTATGCTGAGTCATTGTTGTAGCTGAGATCTTCTTGAGGACGGCAAGCCTGTGGGTCATAGAGATTTATTTTTCTCTCCCAACCAGTCCTGTCCTAGCTCCAGCGACAGCTCCAGCGACATGTTCCCTGGCTAGAGACTCCCATTTTTACCTTTAACAGCACCTTTTATACCATGGTTTTTTGAGTAGACTTTCATCAAATTTTAAAGGGCTCATGTTACTAGTAGATTCTTCAATAGAATCATTACTGTTTAGCTGTTGATAGTAAACATGCGGTTTTTTGGCAATGGTTGAGTCTATTTGTTGTTTGATATATGATGTTAGCCTGTTAAATGCCCAAGGTCCAAAAGATATCAGTAATAGAAGTCCTATGAGGGGTCCTAACAGACTAGGGAGAAGAGTGGATAACCAGGGAGAGGTAGAAAACCAATTTTTGTACCATGACTCCTGTTTTTCCCTTTCCTTTTTGCGTTTTTCTAGACTGTCTCTTACTTTTTGTAAACTGTTTTCAACTAGTCCCAATTTATCAGAGTAAAAACAGCATTCTTCCCTAAGGGCGGCGCATAATCCCCCTTGTTGTAAAAACAATAGATCAAGACCTCTTCTATTCTGTAGAACTACTTCTGCTAGAGATGTGACAGAGTCCTTGAGGTGTTGAAGCCCTGTCTGTAACTCTAAAATATCCTTATCTATAGCTGCACTAAGTTGATGAAATTGGTTAGTTGATTGTACAAGGGATGCAATACCTGTTCCCGTACCTATAGCTCCTAAGCCTAAAAGCGTCGTGAGGGTTAATGCTGTGATAGGTTCCCTTTTTTCCCTATAAGTGGGGTTATTGTATTTGTCCATAAATCTAAGGAAGTCGTCGGGGGGATGAATGGTGACATGAGGGAGAAGGGTAACAGTAATACAGTAATCTTGCATGTCTAGGAATTTGTCATTGATAATGAAGGTGGTGAGTCCCGAAGAGCAGGCTAGGTAAAATCCCTCGGAAACGGATGTATAGCCTGAATGGGGAGTGATGGTTACAGTGGAATTACAATGAGGCGATAGGGTAAGGGGGAGGAAACCAGAATTGCCCATAAGACAAGTACCTGAGCCGGAGAGTTTGGTGATAGTGATACCTTGAGTATTATCTGGAGCCCATCTTAGGGAGGAAGTGTCGTTAGTAGGGGAGATCGTCCCAATTTGAGCTATTCCTTCATAGAAGGGTGGATTAGAAGAGTAACAAACCCAGCATTCTTCTAGGGAGGAAATATTCAAATGGTGAATAGCTTGAACAGTAGCGTTGATCAGAGAAAGTATGGTAGTAGAGGGAGAAGCGGGGCCAGAGGGAATGGTAGGATGCGGGGGAGGGAAAATAGGGGAGGGGGTGGCAGGGTGCATAGGAGGGGAAGGAGAAGGAGAGAGGGGATAAGGGGAAGGCGGAAAGGGCAGGGGAAACAGCGTGAGGGGTTTTACAGGCTTGGGTGGTAACAATTGTGAATTAGGTCCAATACCTATGGAGGACTTTGATGTTGGAAGGTTCATATAAAGTTTGATGGTGAATGTAAGTCCATTGTGATAATAAGGTTGATATAATCTGAGTCCCCAAATGAGACCCAGCTCCCAAATTTGTTTGTGTCATTTGCCTTCCTCAGTGAAAGAGATTTTTAGTGGATGGCACCAGGAATTGCATTTTGGGTCCAGAGGATAATTGAAGATCTGACGGCCATGAGGGTTGTGAGGAAGACTGCTGGTTTTTGCTGTGTGGCTGTAATTGGCCACAACCTTAATGTAATCCCATGAGGAGGAAGGGGACCAGTAAGTATCTCCCGTGGTTTCGCAGCCCCATGAGGCGCAATAGAAGTTGTTAGGGCCGCCACACTTATATGTTAGACTTTTGTCCCTATGTTTAGTACCGGGACAGACATAGAAGGAGAACGTTTTTGTGACTGATCTTACATTAGGGGTCATGCATCCCCATGCTCCGGCGCCTCCAGGGGCAGTCATTGGGGGTGCGTTTCCATGATAATCTTGGATATCCCATCCTGCAGATCCTTTTGCAAGTTGACAGAGGTCAGGGTAGAGGTCAGGCCAGGGGATGGAGTGTTGCATATAGGACGAACTCCACACTGTGTCCCCCCAGGAGTTCATAACTACCCATGTGTAATTATAGATGCGGTAGGTTGGGTGGGCCGGGCGTAGCAAACTCAGGAGGATAATAGCAGGGAGCATCATGATTGCGTGCATGAAACACGCAACTGGTATCAATATTGTTCAAACAGGGCAGGGGACTGGCAGTTTGTTTTGGCAGCACAGGATACTGATGATGTTTGCAAGAATCAATAAGGTAATTACGATCCCAAGGAGCACTGTGTCCATGTATCTGTAAAGAGAACACATACATATTTTCTCAGGGAGATTCCCTGGGTGGGTTATTATATTTTTGTTCATTTGAGGAGTTTAAAGGTTTGACTAGTCTGTCTGGGAGCCATCTGGCATTTTGAGCTTGGGTGTCATAAATACATGCATGTCCTTTACCCCAAATGAGTACAGGATCAGGGCCATGCCATTGATTCGTGAGGGGGTCCTTCCATTTAACTTTGGCATAATCATTTGCTGTGGAAGGATGCCAGAGGCGATCAGCAGCAGATTTACCCTCATTATCTAGGGTTAAATAATTGAGCACAAAAAGTGCATGGTTCAGTAAGGTTTTGTGGTTGCCAATCCGTAAGTAAAGGGTCTCAGCGCCCGATTGTAATTTTGAAATTGTTCTTTTGAGTGTTTGGTGAACCCTTTCCACAATACCCTGTCCTTGAGGGTTGTAAGGGATACCAGTAACATGTTTAATACCCATATGGGCACAAAATTGTTTGAAAGAGGCACTGGTGTATCCGGGACCATTGTCCGTTTTAAGAATTTTGGGTTTGGGTACAACAGCCAGTGAGGCCATGACATGGCTGATGACATGTTTAGAGGCTTCTCCTGTCAATATTTAGACAAATTTCTAAGATCTTATACCCAAAATAACAATCTAGCATGCACAAAGCAGCAGTAATTATAAAAACCAATTGCCCATAAATCCAAAAGGATATGGCTTTTCTTTTTTTTTTTTTTTACTTAAAGAAATTTCCCAAATTCCAATTGAATGTTGCAAGCAAACCAATTTACCATTTAATTGTATGTATATATACACATACACACATATTTTTAAACTGCAGTTTTTCCAAAACTTTTTCTCCCAAGTTTTTTCTCCAACACTAATTAAAATCCACTTTCTCTTCTAGCAGGCTTGGGGGAGGGGGGGAACTTTTCTGCTAGCATTTTAAAATGGCCAAACTTTTTCTGTCCCTGCTAGTTTCAAGTTAATGCAAACTCCAATAAGAGATTTTAAAACCCAAGCATTTTAACATTGAAATGACCAATTGCCAAATTTTCCCAATCCCTGTTAAAATTTATTGGAGTTTCACCTAATACACACACACACACACACACACACACACACACACACACACACCAATCATAAGAGCTCTTTAATCACACACACACACACAGAGATCTCTCAAACACTAATTACACAGACATTTTATGAGACGCTCCTCTCAGGAAAACCGGGAGAGGAGAGGGGATTTCACAAGACAGACAGATATATCAGACAGACATAAAGCAAGTCAGACCGTCACAGCCATGTTAGCCTTTAAAATATCCAATACATAAAAATTCCATATTGCATATTATCCACAAAAGGCAAAAACTAATTTCCTCAAAATCCCTTCAGTGAATACAATTTTAAGATGATGCACTATCAATTAAAACTCATACAGAATATCACATTTGCACATAAAAGAATCAATTACAAATATCAGTTAAATTTTTTCAAGTAACCTTACCAAGTTACAAATCACATTTATTATCATATTCCTTAAACCTGAAGCAAACAAATTGCCAAGTTTATTTCCATTTCTAAAGAAGCAGCTGAAAGTGTGGGGGGATCTAGAATGATTGAAGAAGGGCGGGAGGGAGGCTTTGTCTTTTTATCCTCTACCTGAGTTTCTTTACCTTTCTCTTCGCATAATGAAGCCTTAGAGGCAGCCCGAGAAAGTGGATGCAAGCAGGACTCAGCGCTGATAATAAGGTGTCTGGCGCCACCTTCAGACGCCGCGCTTCCTACAACCTCATTAATGAGCGTCCAGTATGGAAAAATGTTAAGGGGCATGGATTCAGGTCCCTCTTTTCTGAGAATTTCATTTAAGTCCCTGCCTACCTTTTGCCATTTTGCGGGATGGATCTCCGGACCATTAACAATAAACCAAGGACAGATCTTATCAATATAAATAAAAAATTTTATGAGGTCCTTTTTTTTTACTTTAATTCCTCTTTCTCTAAAGCTTTCCTTAAGCTCCTTGACAAAAGCCTGTTCTTTAGAAAGGTGGGAGCCCATGATTGCGGCGGATTGGTTTACTTACTCGTGGTCTGTAGAATCTTTTGTGGGGTCGATAGACGGGGATCTGGCCAGATGGTGCGTCTCTTCGTGCTTCCTTGTCCTCGTCAATCCGCCGGGGCGATGCGGATTCCCAGGTCCCTGTTCTCGGGCGCCAATTGACCCGACCCGCGGGCCTCGAGCTAAGGGTGCCTGAGATCTCGCATCGGCCTGTGAGCCAAAAGGCTGGGGAGGCTTCAACCTGGGGATGGGCTGTGAAAGGAAAGAATGGAGACCTTTCTGTATAAGGGCAGAATAGCTCGTTTATTGAGGCTCAGTACAGGGTTTTTATACATTGTGTATCAAAGTAAATTTTCATATAACAAAGGACGTAACATCTGTTGACCATTTGTCAGGAAATTGAATAAGGGGAGGAATCTTTGTGTATGTGTGACTTCTTGAAGCAGGATGCCTGCTTGACACTTTCTTGAGGTATTTGATCGTATCTTGCTTCCTGGTATGCACTTTTTGGGGGCAGGGGTTTGGTGATGTCTCTAACAGTCTCTTTGTCTCCAACATATTCCTATACTCTCTAGTGTTTTTAATAGGAAAGGGTGTTGGATTTTATCAAAGGCTTTTTCTGCATCTATTGAGATAATCATATGGTTTTTGTTAGTTTGGTTATTAATATAATTAATTATGCTGATAGTTTTCCTGATATTGAACCAACCCTGCATCCCTGGTATAAATCCTACTTGGTCATAGTGTAGTATCCTGGGGATGACTTTTTGTAATCTCCTTGCTAATATCTTATTTAAAATTTTTGCCACAATATTCATTAGGGAGATTGGTCTATAGTTTTCTTTCTCTGTTTTCACCCCACCTGGCTTAGCTATCATTACCATATCGGTCTCATAGAAGGAATTTGGCAGTATACCTTCTGTCCCTACTTTCTCAAATAGTTTGTATAGTATTGGAATCAATTGTTCTTTGAATGTTTGGTAGAATTCACATGTAAATCCATCTGGCCCTGGAGATTTTTTCTTAGGGAGTTGGTTAATAGCTTGTTCTATTTCTTTTTCTAATATGGGGCTATTTAAATAATTTATATCCTCTTCTGTTAACCTGGGCAATCTATATTTTTGTAGATATTCCTCCATTTCACTTAGATTATCAAACTTACTGGCATAACGTTGGGCAACGTAACTCCTCATTATTGCTCTAATTTCCTCTTCATTGGAGGAAAGTTCTCCTTTATCATTTTTGAGATTAAAAATTTGATTTTCCTCTTTCCTTTTTCTAATCAAATTAACTAAAGGCTTATATATTTTGTTGGTTTTTTTCATAAAACCAGCTCTTACCTTTACTTATTAATTCAACATTTTCCTTATTTTCATTTTTATTGATTTCCCCTTTAATTTTAAAATTTCCAATTTGGTATTTAAGTGAGGTTTTTTAATTTGTTCTTTCTCTAGTTTTTTTTTTTTTTAATAATAAGCCCAATTCATTGATCTTTTCTTTCTATATTTTATGGAAGTAAGCATCTAGAGATATAAAATTGCCCCTTATAACCACTTTGGCCACATCCCACAAATTTTGGTATGTTGTCTCCTTATTGTCATTCTCCTGGATGAAATTATTTATTGTGTCTACGATTTGCTCTTTGACCAATTCATTCTTCAGGATTGGTTTATTTAATTTCCAATTAACTTTTGGTTTATTTTCTCCTGGCTTTATATTGCATATGATTTTTATTGCATCATGATCTGAAAAAGATGCATTTACTATTTCTGCCTTCTGCATTTGATTTTGAGGTTTTTATGCCCTAACACATGGTCAATTTTTGTATAGGTTCCATGGACTGCTGAGAAAAAAGTAAACTCCCTACTGTCTCCATTCAACTTTCTCCATAAATCTATCATTCCTAACTTTTCTAACAATTAGTTTATCTCCCTTGTTTCTTTCTTATTTATTTTCTGTTTTGATTTATCTAATTCTGAAAGAGCAAGGTTGAGATCCCCCACTAGTATTGTTTGGCTGTCTATTTCTTCTTGCATCTCTCTTAATTTCTCCCCTAGGAATTTGTGTGCTATTGCACTTGGTGCGTATATATTTAGTATAGATATTGCTACATTATCTATGGTACCCTTTAATAAAATATAGTTTCCTTCCTTATCTCTTTTGATTAGATCTCTCTTGGCTTTTACTTGATCTGAGATAAAGATTGCTACTCCTGTTTTTTTTTTTTTTGTTCACCTGAAGCATAATAGGTTCTGCTCCAGCCTTTTACCTTCATCCTATATGTGTCACTATGTTTTAGATATGTTTCTTGTAGACAACATATTGTGGGATTCTGGTTTTTAATCCAGTTTTATATCTGCTTCGCTTTATGGGAGAGTTCATCCCATTCACATTCACAGTTAGAATAACTAAATCTTTATTTCCTGCCATCTTATTTATCCAAGTTATGTTTTCCCCTTTCCTTTCCCCTTTCTCCCTTCCCCCCTCCTCAGTACTTTGCTTTTGATGAACCCCTCTCCCAAACAATCCACCACCCTTTAGATCCCCTCCCCTCTCTTTTAACTCCTTTCCCCTGATTCTTCTATTTTCCCTTCTAATAGTTTATCCCTTTCTTTTTCCTCCTTTCCCTCCCACTTCCCTCTAGCAACAGACAAGGTTCTATGTGAAATCAAGTGTCTCATATACACTTTTACAACGCAACCTGATGAGAGTAAGATTTCCACAATGCTCATCTCCCTCCCCTCTTTCTCTCAATTATATTAGGTTTTCTTTGCCTCTTCAAGAGATTTTACCTTGTTTTTGCCTGCTTTTTTTTAGATCTTATTTTACCACTTTTTCCCTCTTTTCCCCAGTATGACAACCTTTCCCCCTCTAGTTTTCTTTTTTCATATTATCAAAGTAATATCTAGTTAATTATACCCCTAAACTTTAATCATCCCCATAGTAGAAATAAAGTTCTCAAGAGTCCTTTCCTTTTTACCTTTTTATGCTTCTCTTGAGTTCTGTGTTTGGAGGTCAAATTTTTTGTTCAGATCTGGTCTTTTCATTAGAAATAGGTGAAATTCACTTATATCATTGAATCACCATCTTCTTCCCTGGAGGATAATGCTCATTCTAGCTGGATAGGTTATTCTTGGCTGTAATCCAAGTTCCTTTGCCTTTAGGAATATTTGGTTCCAGGCCCTTTGATCCTTCAATGTGGAGGCTGACAAATCGTGTGTCATTCTAATTATTGATCCTCAGTATTTGAATTGTTTCTTTCTAGCTACTAGCAGAATCTTTTCCTTGGTGCGATAGTCCTGAAATTTAGCCATGATATTCCTTGGGGTTTTAATTTTGGGGTCTCTTTCAGGAGGTGATCGGTGAATTTTTTCAATGGTTATTTTGCCTTCTGATTCTACAATCTCAGGGCAGTTTTCTTTCAGGATTTCCTGGAAGATAGTGTTTAGATTCCTTTTTTCATCATGGCTTTCAGGAAGTCCAATAATCCTTAGATTGTCTCTCCTAGATCTATTTTCCAAGTCAGTTGTTTTTCCCAGGAGATATTTCATATTTTCTTCTATTTTTTCATTGTTTTTGTTTGAATGATTTTTGAAGTCTTATTGAGTCATTCACTTGCATTTGTTCAGTTCTTATTTTTAAAGTGTTGTTTTCTTAAGTTACCTTTTTAAGCTCCTTTTGTAACTGGCCAATTGAATTTTTTGTTCATTGCACTCTTTTTCCACTTCACTAATTTTATTTTTCAATAAATTGGTGTCTTGTCTATATCTCTTTTGCAGGTCATCATATCCTTCCTGCAAGATATTGTATCCTTCTTGCACTGATTTCAATTTATTTTCCCATTTATCCTCCAGCTCTCTTATGAGGTTCTTTATGCAATCTTCCAGAAAGGCCTTTTGAAAAGGGGACCAGTGACAGTCCTTAATAACTTCCTTTGGAGTTTTGTCTAAAGGAACCTCAGGATCTGTGGTCATTCCTTCTTTCTCTTGATAAAAGCTGTCTATGGTGAGAGCACTCTTTTGCTTCTTCATTTTTTTTAGACAGTGTGGATGTCTCTTTAAGGCTCTGAAAAAATCTTTGCCCTGGGGCAATTCGGGGAATTAACTTAAGGTGCTGGGCTGGTGGTGGCTAGGACTAAATCGGGATTACTCCTTAAGCAAGGCAAGTCTGCCAGAACACCTGTCCACAATCAGGGCATAGAGTCCCAAGTGCCTCAGATAAACTCCAGGTGTTTGGAATTTGGAGTTTGGAGTTTCTGCCAAGATGAGCTGAGCTGAGTCCCACCCTCACTTCCGGCCTACACTGGAGTCCACTGTTTATCTCTGTGTCCGAGTTAGACAAACCTTATATGAAGTTCTTCAGAGAGCAGTGTCCAAATATTTCTGGATTCGTTAACTTGAAGATCAGTTCAGTGGCTTATTTTATTGTTGGTTTGAGAGAAGATCGGAGGAGGATGCAGAGAGTCACGTTTTCACTCTGCCATCTTGGCTCTGCCCCCCCAAATAGATCTTAAAGGAGCAAAAGGGACTCACATATACAGAAATGTTTGTGGCAACCCTTTTTTGTAGTGACAAGAAACTGGAAACTGAGTAGATGCCCATCAGTTGGAAAATAGCTGTATAAGTTATGGTATATGATATATGAATGTTATAGAATGTTATTGTTCTATAAGAAATGATCATCAGGATGATTTCAGAGAGACTTGGAGAGACTTACATGAACTGATCCTAAGTGAAATGATAAGAACTAGGAGATCATTATACATGGCAACAAGACTATAAAATGATCAATTCTGATGGACCCATGTCTTTTCAACAATGAGAAGATTCATACCACTTAAAATGGACATATAATGAAGAGAGTGATCTGCACCCAGAGAGAGAACTGTGGGGACTGAGTGTGTATCACAGACAGTATTTTTATGTTTGTTTGTTTGCTGTCATTTTGTTTACTTTATCAATTTTTTCCCTTTTTGAGCTGTTTTTTTTCTGTGCATGATAAATATGGAAATATGTATAAAGAATTGCACATGTTTAACATATTTTGGATTACTTGCCATCTAGTGAAGAAGATGGGGCGGAGGGAAAAAAATTTGGAATGCGAGGTTTTGGAATGGTGAATGTTGGAAATTATCTGCATATGTTTTGAAAATAAAAAATTTTAATTATTAATTTTTTAAATAATTTTTAATAATAAAAAATAGAGAGACAAAGTGTTAAAATTTAACTTTGAAAAGACTTACTAGTAGTTCTAGCAGAGAAAACCTGAATCTTGGCTCTATTTGTTATCCTTGCTCTGGTGACTTGAAGGATGTGTGTGTGTGTGTATGTGTTGTGTGTACACACATTTGTTCAGTTATAATTATCTCTCTATATATTTTATTTTTAAATAGTATCTTATTTTTCCCAATTATATATCACAAGAAAGAATAAATTAAGTGAAAAATATACTTTGATTTGCATTGAGTTCATCAGTTCTTTATCTAGTTATGGATATAATTTTCCTTTATAAGTCACTTGTGCTTGTCTTGGATCATTGTGTTGCTGAGAAGAACTGAGTCACTCAAAGGGGATCATTATACAGTGTTGTTGATATTGTGTGTAGAGTTTTTCTGGTTCTGTTCAGTTCACTTTGCATCAGTTTATATAAGTCTTACCAGCTTTTTCTGAGATCTTGTTCATCAGTCATTCCCCAATTGATGGACATACCATTAATTTCCAATATTTTGCCACCATGAAAAAAGGCTGCTATAAATATTTTTTGCACATGTAAGTCCTTTTTAATGATCTCTTTGGAATACTGACCTAGAGGTGGTATTGCTGGGTCAAAGTGCATAGTTCCAAATTGCTCTACAGAACGGTTGGATCTGTTCACAATTTACCAACAGTGCATTAACGTTCCTATTTTCCCACATCCTCTCCAACATTTATCAACTTTTTTTTTTCATACTGGCCAATCTGATAAGTGTAAGATGGTATTTTGGAGTTGTTTTAATTTGCATTTCTCTAATCAAAAGCTTGTTTGTGTCCTATTGTTTTCCAGTTTTCCCAGCAGTTTTTGTCAAATAGTGAGTTCTTATCCCCTGAACTGGGGTCTTTGAGTTTATCAGGCACTAGGTTATTTTTATAACTATGGTGTCTAGCATACCAAGTCTATTCCAATGTTCCACCATTTTATTTCTTAGCTAGTATGAGATAGTTTTGATGATTAGTGCTTTATAATATCGTTTGAGCTGATATTGTTAGACTAACTTCTTTGTATTTTTTCATTAATTGTCTTGACATTCTTGACCTTTTGTTTTTTCAAATGAATTTTATTGTTATTTTTTTCTAGCTATATCAGATAATTTCTTTTTGATATTTTGATTGGTATGACACTGAATAATAATTTAGGCAAAATCGTTATTTTTATTATATTGGCTTGGTCTAACTATGAGCAATTGATATTTTTCCAGTTGTTTAGATCTGATTTTATTTGTGTGAATAGTCTTTTGTAATTGAGTTCATATGCTTCCTGGCTTTCTCTTGGCAGCTAGACTCCAAGTATATATTGGTTACAATTATTTTAAAAGGATTTTTTTTCCTTTCTATTGATTGCTATTGGGTTTTGTTGATCATGTAAAGAAATTCTGATGATTTATTTGGGTTTATCCTGTATAGTGCAACTTTGCTAAAGTTGTTAATTACTTGAAGTAATTTTTAGTTGATGTTCTAGGATTCTCTAAGTATACCATCTTATCATATGCAAATAGTGATAATTTAGTTTCCTCATTGCCTATTTTAATTCCTTCAATTTTTTCTTCTTTTATTGCTAAAATTAATATTTCTAGCATTAAATTGGAAAATAGTGATAATAATGGGCATTCTTACTTCATTCCTGATGTTATTGGGAAGGCTATATGATTTTAATTTATAGATATTCAGACACATTTTATTATTTAATTGTTTCATTTGTATCCAACTTTTCATGACTACATTTGAGATTTTCTTGGCAGAGATAATATAATGGTTTGCCATTTCCTTCTCCTGCTCATTTGACAGATGAGGTAACTAAGGCAAATAGGTTAAGTGATTTGCCCTATCACAGCTATTAAGAGTCTAAAAACAGATCCAAACTCAGGAAGATGTGTTTTTCCTGACTCCAAGTCCATGCTCTATCTACTTTGCCACCAACCTGCCTACTAGAAAGTTAGTTTTAAATCAAATCTGCACTAGATTCAAATGATGTCTTTGAAGAAGTTGTGTGTCCCTGAGTAAGTCACTTAGTTATTCAGTACTAGAGGCAACTCCATAAGAACATAAGTTGCAGAGAAGATGCTGACTTGCATTATTATAGGGAATTGTCTATAAAACACAGGTATAATCCTCTATTAAATTGAGAAAAAGTAGTACAAAGGGGAAAATCATTGCATTTAGAATCAGAGGGTCAGAGTTTGAATATTTTGTTCTATCATTTAGTATCTAGAAGATACTTTTCTAGTGTCTTCTATTTATTATCTATTGACTTCCATTTCTTTATCTATAAGATAAGAATATTGGAACAATTCACTTCTGAGGTCTCTTCTAGAGCTGATTCCTCTGGCTGTTCTATGAATCAGGGCTTCTTATCAGGCTATCTAATCAGTCACTGAATACCAGTTTAATCATTTAGACTTATCATTGTGTTCCTTTATTTTCTTGTTTAGATAAATTGTTTTGAATACAATCTATTTTCATGGTTGACCTGAGTGTGTTGTCAGTTTTTTTTTTCCCCTGTTTTCAGCTTTCAATAGTTGCAATGAGCTCAGATTCCATGGGAAGGATATCATTGATTGATATAGCATTGCTATCAGAGAATGGCCATTTTTCTAAGGCAAAATAATAAAAATAGCCATTCTAGCAAAACAAGAAACATTCTACATTAACTGAAACTTGGATTTAACCTTCTTCTCATGAACTATTTTTTTCTCCTTGCAAATGCTCATCAAAGAATCTGTTTCTATAAAATTATGGATTGAATTCCACCCTAGATGAAACTGAAATAATTAGGAAAAAATTCCAGGTGAGTTCTAAAGATTCATGAGACACAAAGAAGTAACATGAAGCCCTACTAGCATCCCAAAAGTTGATAAACCCTTGTCTCATTGTCTGCACCAACTTTTGTATTAAGTTCCTAGAATGACCATATGTCTTCAGATGTGTGGTGATTGTGATTGTATTAGTGTATCAATGAACTTGTTTGTTTTATTATTCCTTTCTCATTGTCTGAAGGACCTTTTGTCCACATTCTGGATTACAGAGAGAATAGGCACATTCAGTCATTTCAGGCACCATTTCAATGCTCATTAGCTTTATTAATAACACCAAATATCATCTTCTTTCAGAAGAAATGATGCCATTAATGCAAGCTCCTGTGTTCCATTTAGCTAAACAAAGCCAAGCAAAAATATTAAATGTAATTGAAATCAAACCAGGTCAGTGAATGCCTCCCTTATGTTCAGCAGGCTCAGGAATGGAAACTATACTCATGATCCCATTGAGAGAGTACTGAGTTCAGTTAACTAGGATGAGAGCAATGAATAAGATACTAAATCTTTAAGGTAAAACAAATGTTATAATTAATGTATCCTGTGACTGGACTCAAATAGTAGAGACTGAAGCTTGACAAGAAGGGTATCCTAGATTAATACACCTGATCTTCTGAATGCCACTTTGAGAAGTCAAGCAATTAGGGTAACAGAGAAAAATAAACAACAACAATAACAAATAAAGCCAGCCACAACCAAGAAGCTATTGGAGCCTTTCTTGCCTTCTCACTCCCACATTCCCCAACTTCTTCCTATCACACTGTACATTCCACAAGAGTTAGGCTATCTGATCATTCAACCATGATAATCATTGGTAGATTTTGATCTCAATGACCTTTTTTCATTCTTCATTTCTACTTGATTTCTTTATAGTATTTGACACATGCCATTATACATCATCCTGGATACTTTCTTTTACTTTGGCTTCCATGACACTTCTCATTCTTTGATTTGTCCATCAGTTCCCATTGTTGATGTGTCATTTTGCTCCTGCCCACTAAAAGTAGGTATATATCAATTTTGTGGGTTCTGGAATGATTTTATGCCTTTTTCTCTCTCCATTTTTTGACCTCATCAAATACCCTAAATTAAATTATCTCATGCTAATGACTTTCATGTTTATATATCTAGTTGCAATCTTTCTCCTAAAACAGTATAATACTTGCTGGTTATATCTCCACTTGAACATTATGAAGGCATTTAAAATTGAACATGTCTAAAATGGAAATGATTACATTTTCCTTCAAATCCTTTTCTCCTCCAAAAGCTCCCATTTTGGTTGATATAATAATCATCTTTCCAGTTGCCCATGTTCAAAACCTTAAAATCATTCCTGACTCTTTTTTTCCCCTTGATTTTCCTTCTAGGGTTTCATCTTCCTTTTTATGATGGTCTTTTATATAATTAGTATTTAATGGGAAGAAATCAAGCCTACAGTTAGAAGCTTGGGGCAACCTCTCTTATTATGAGATAATGACCAGGAAACATCTAGAATAATACAATAGTATCCCTCGACCAGAAATATTTAGGGGAGTAGAGAAATGTAACTTTTGTCGATTATCCGTTTCTCTTAGAGGAGAACAAAATGGCTGACCTTTGGCACCTTCTTCTGATCCTCTCCAGGCAGGAATCAGTATCTCTTGATAAGGAATAAGCCATATTTTTTCCTATGAGCTGCATTTAGTCAAATTAAAGGGACATACAAATTTCACATGGGCAGCACACAATTCTACTTTTTTAGGTGACTTCATTAAAACTAATTGTAGGTACTGAATGACTTTAAATTTTTTTTTTGATGAAGCATTTGGTATTAAGTGACTTATCAAGCATCACAGAGATAGTAAGTGTTAAATATCTGAGTGCAAATTTTGAACTCAGATCCTGTTGACTCCAGTAGATGTGTCACTGTTCCATCTAGCTATCCCTACTGAATGACTCTTAACTGGAAGCATACAATAGGTGATTGTGACCCATCAGGAGTGGATATCCTCTTTCAACAAAGATTCTCTCTGTGAATGAAGTAATAACTCTACCACTAACCTTCTCCTCCCAAGACATGAGTAGAAGTGCAAATTGGGGAGAAACTCAGTAGTAATATTATATTTATGTCACCTAGTATATATTTCTGAGAAATATTCTTTATGACAAAGAACAAATGAGAGTGACAGAGACAGAAACAGAGACAAAAACAGAGAGAGAAACAGAAATAGAGACAAAGAGAAAATAAAATTAGCCAATATCTCAAAAAGTGTTATCTGTATCTCTAATAATTTGATAGTGTCTCTATAATATTCTTAACTCCTTACCCAGATTCACTGCAAGGACAGGGGGAAAGTGTTGTTTCATATTTTTTCCTTGAGTCACTTTTTAATAAGGTTTTGATGAACATAAAATTCTGTGAGTTAGGTTAAACAATTCTTTCTATAGCCCTTTTATCAGGGAGACTGCATTGTGTAATGAATAGAGAACCAAGTTTAATGCCATAAAAGCTTAGGTTCAAGTTTCACCTTTGATTCATGATGAATGGAAAATCCTGGGGAAATCATTGAACTTCTTAGTGATCTAGGCAGATCTCTAATAAATACTACATGCTGCAGAAAAAGTGCTGGCCTGCATTAATGAGGAAGCTTCTTCATCTGGAAGTTTCATATACCAATAAAATTATGAGTCTGTTCTAGAGGTGTGCTAATAAATGTTTAACAATCAGCTTTCTGAAAAAAATGTTTAATCCATATTATTAACATTTCTCCATTGTTTTTAAATGCAGAAAACAAAACAAAAAAGCCATGATTAATAATTCATTAATTAATAAGGTATAAATTTCCACACTAAAAATTTAATAATCTGACTATTAAGACCCAGTTCAGAAGCTGACCCTTCTGTTATAATCTCTACCTCTTTTACAAGTGAGCAAATTAAGAGCCAGGCATATGAAATGACTCAGCAAATGGTAAAAACATAACGCAAAGATCTTCTGCCAGTCCTCTTTATACCACATACTTCAGGAAATCTGAGATTAATGACTCTCTTATAGTCCTACAGATAATACACAGTGAAACTCTGATTTAAACACAAGTTTTCTGTATATGGGGCAGCTAGGTGGTGCAGTGAATAAAGTACTGAACGTGGAATCAGGAAGACTCATTGTTAAGAGTTCAAATCCAGCCTTAGATAGTAACTGGCTATGTGACCCTGGGCAAATCACTTAACCCTCTTTGCCTCAATTTTTCATTTGTATAAAGATCTTTGCCAAGAAAACCCCAAAATGGGAACATGAAAACTCAGACATGACTAAAAGAACTCAAAAATAACTTCTGCGCTTAATCATATCTCTTTTCACTATAATTGATCTGAATTGTTAGAAAATTCTTTCCCTGACTTGAATGAAGACAGAGAACTGTCTTATCCATTTTTTAAATGGTACAAAGTTGAGAAGGTTAGCTAATACATTGGCTGACAATCAGTAAAAAGAATTTTTCTAGGCATCTACTATAATTTTATATTTGTTTCAGATGCTGTGTGTGTGTGTGTGTGTGTGTGTATATATATATAGCCAACACAAAAAACTCCCAAGACTAAACTGTCTGTTATCTCAAGAACTTTACATTCTTTTTTTATAAAGCTTTTTATTTACAAAACATATGTGTGATTTTTCTACATTGACCTTTGCAAAAACTTTTTTTTCCCAAGCTTTTCCCCTCCTTCCCCCCACCCCCAACCCCTAGATGACAGGTAATCTAGTACATGCTAATTAGGATAAATTATATGACAAATGCAATACATGTATACATATCTATACAGTTATCTTACTGCACAAGAAACATCAGATATAGAAAGAGAAGAAGAAGAAAAAAAAAAACAACCTAAGAAGGAAAACAAAATGCATGGAAATATTCACAGAAAGCGTTAAAATGCTGTGTTATGGTTCACACTCAGTTCCCACAGGCCTCTCTCTGGATATATATGACTATCTTCATCGCTGAACAATAGGAACTGGTTTGAATCACATCATTGTTGAAGAGAACCATGTCCATCAAAATTGATCATCGAATAGTCTTGTTGCTGTGTATAATGATCTCCTGGTTCTGCTGATTTCACTCAGCATCAAGAACTTTACATTCTTTTCACAAAGACAACATGTAAATAGAAAAAAGTTATATAAAATATACACAAAATAAATACTGTTGTGCCTCTCTCAGTTTCCCTCAGTTGCTGTCTCAGTTTCCCTCAGTTGCTGTCTCAGTTTCCCTCAGTTGCAGTATCTGTCTCCCTTAATTGATGTTTCAGACTCCCTTAATTGCTCTGTCCCAGAATAGTAATCCCCACTTCCTGACCTTCAGAAATAATTGGACTCACATTCCAAGGGAATCATAAAACCTCCAGATGGTCAGCCTCGACCTACCCCTTATCTATGACCCAGACAAGCAGTCTGCTTTGTCAAGGCTACTTACTCCTACCTGTCAGAACTGAATTTATGGTGTCCTTGGACACCAGATGTGCTCAGCTGTTCCCATGAGTTCTTTGCCTCCCTGAGTAATGGGAACCCTATATAATGTTTGAAGTCCCTTGATGGAGCTGCTGAATAATTATTCAGTCGCCTGACATGGCTGTGTGTCTTGTCAGTCTCTGGGCTGCACTGCATGCTTTGAGACATGAGTCCCACCAGTCCTGATCCATAGCTATGGATTCTGAACTCTCAATTAATATCAATAAAGCATTACTTAATTTTCACTGTGTGATACTGCCTCAGTTTCTCCCTGAGCATTACATTACAAGTAAATATTTTGGGGAAAAGAGCATTAATAAGTAATCATATCAGGAAAATTTTCATATTGGAAATATTTCCTGAGAAGTTTTGAAAGAAATATGGGATTTTAGGAGGTAGAGACAAGGAAGGGAGAACCATGGCCACAGTGGTATAAAACCATAGTGGAACATTAATGGAAATTAATTGAACATTAAAAACCAATTTGCCTGGAAGGGAATTAATACATATGGTTGGAAAGAGGTAAAGGCCAGATTGTGAAGCACTTTAAAAACCAAACAGAGGACTTCTGGGGGGTGGAGCCAAGATGGAAGAGTGAAAATGTGACTCTCTGCATCCTCCTCCCATCTTCTCTCAAACCAACAATAAAATAAGCCTCTGAACTGATCTTCAAGTCAACGAATCCAGAAATATTTGGACACTGTATTCTAAAGAACTTCATATCAGGTTTGTCTAACTTGGACAGAGGGATAAACAGTGGACTCCAGAAGAAAAATGTGAAATATCTCCTAAGAAAAACAACTGACTTGGAAAATAGATCTAGGAGAAACAATCTAAGGATTATTGGACTTCCTGAAAGTCATGATGAAAAAAAGGATCTAAAAACTATCTTCCAGGAAATCCTGAAAGAAAACTGCCCTGAGATTGTAGAATCAGAAGGCAAAATCACCATTGAAAGAATTCACCGATCACCTCCTGAAAGACACCCCAAAATTAAAACCCCAAGGAATATCGTGGCTAAATTTCAGGACTAGCGCACCAAGGAAAAGATTCTGCTAGCAGCTAGAAAGAAACAATTCAAATACTGAGGATCAATAATTAGAATCACACACCATCTGTCAGCCTCCACATTGAAGGATCAAAGGGCCTGGAAACCAGATATTCCGAAGGGCAAAGGAACTTGGATTACAGCCAAGAATAACCTATCCAGCTAGAATGAGCATTATCCTCCAGGGAAGAAGATGGTCCTTCAATTATATAGGTGAATTTCACCTATTTCTAATGAAAAGACCAGATCTGAACAAAAAATTCGTCCTCCAAACACAGAACTCAAGAGAAGCATAAAAAGGTAAAAAGGAAAGGACTCTTGAGAACTTTATTTCTACTATGGGGATGATTAAAGTTTAGGGGTATAATTAACTAGATATTACTTTGATAATATGAAAAAAGAAAACTAGAGGGGGAAAGGTTGTCATACTGGGGAAAAGAGGGAAAAAGTGGTAAAATAAGATCTAAAAAAAAGCAGGCAAAAACAAGGTAAAATCTCTTGAAGAGGCAAAGAAAACCTAATATAATTGAGAGAAAGAGGGGAGGGAGATGAGCATTGTGGAAATCTTACTCTCATCAGGTTGCGTTGTAAAAGTGTATATGAGACACTTGATTTCACATAGAACCTTGTCTGTTGCTAGAGGGAAGTGGGAGGGAAAGGAGGAAAAAGAAAGGGATAAACTATTAGAAGGGAAAATAGAAGAATCAGGGGAAAGGAGTTAAAAGAGAGGGGAGGGGATCTAAAGGGTGGTGGATTGTTTGGGAGAGGGGTTCATCAAAAGCAAAGTACTGAGGAGGGGGGAAGGGAGAAAGGGGAAAGGAAAGGGGAAAACATAACTTGGATAAATAAGATGGCAGGAAATAAAGATTTAGTTATTCTAACTGTGAATGTGAATGGGATGAACTCTCCCATAAAGCGAAGCAGATATAAAACTGGATTAAAAACCAGAATCCCACAATATGTTGTCTACAAGAAACATATCTAAAACATAGTGACACATATAGGATGAAGGTAAAAGGCTGGAGCAGAACCTATTATGCTTCAGGTGAACAAAAAAAAAAAAAACAGGAGTAGCAATCTTTATCTCAGATCAAGTAAAAGCCAAGAGAGATCTAATCAAAAGAGATAAGGAAAGAAACTATATTTTATTAAAGGGTACCATAGATAATGTAGCAATATCTATACTAAATATATACGCACCAAGTGCAATAGCACACAAATTCCTAGGGGAGAAATTAAGAGAGATGCAAGAAGAAATAGACAGCCAAACAATACTAGTGGGGGATCTCAACCTTGCTCTTTCAGAATTAGATAAATCAAAACACAAAATAAATAAGAAAGAAACAAGGGAGATAAACTAATTGTTAGAAAAGTTAGGAATGATAGATTTATGGAGAAAGTTGAATGGAGACAGTAGGGAGTTTATTTTTTTCTCAGCAGTCCATGGAACCTATACAAAAATTGACCATGTGTTAGGGCATAAAAACCTCAAAATCAAATGCAGAAGGCAGAAATAGTAAATGCATCTTTTTCGGATCATGATGCAATAAAAATCACATGCAATATAAGGCCAGGAGAAAATAAACCAAAAGTTATTTGGAAATTAAATAATCCAATCCTGAAGAATGAATAGGTGAAAGAGCAAATCATAGACACAATCAATAATTTCATCCAGGAGAATGACAATAAGGAGACAACATACCAAAATTTGTGGGATGTGGCCAAAGCAGTCATAAGGGGCAATTTTATATCTCTAGATGCTTACTTGCATAAAATAGAGAAAGAAAAGATCAGCGAATTGGGCTTATTATTAAAAAAAAAAAAACTAGAGAAAGAACAAATTAAAAACCCTCAATTAAATACCAAATTGGAAATTCTAAACATAAAAGGAGAAATTAATAAAATTGAAAATAAGAAAACTATTGAATTAATAAATAAAACTAAGTGTTGGTTCTATGAAAAACCAACAAAATAAATAAGCCTTTAGTAAATTTGATAAGAAAAAGGTAAAAGGAAAATCAAATTGTTAGTCTCAAAAATAATAAGGGAGAACTCTCCTCCAATGAAGAGGAAATTAGAGCAATAATTAGGAGTTACTTTGCCCAACTTTATGCCAGTAAGTTCGATAATCTAAATGAAATAGAGAAATATCTACAAAAATATAGATTGCCCAGGTTAACAGAAGAGGATATAAATTATTTAAATAGCCCCACATTAGAAAAAAAATAGAACAAGCTATTAACCAAGTCGCTAAGAAAAAATCTCCAGGGCCAGATGGATTTACATGTGAATTCTACCAAACAATCAAAGAACAATTAATTCCAATACCATACAAATTATTTGAGAAAATTGGGACAGAAGTTATACTGCCAAATTCCTTCTATGAGATCAATATGGTGCTGATAGCTAAACCAGGTAGGGTGAAAACAGAGAAAGAAAACTATAGACCAATCTCCCTAATGAATATTGATGCAAAAATTTTAAATAAAATATTAGCAATGAGATTACAGAAAGTCATCCCCAGGATAGTACACTATGACCAAGTAGGATTTATACCAAGGATGCAGGGCTGGTTCAATATTAGGAAAACTATCAGCATAATTAATTATATTAATAACCAAACTAACAAAAACCATATGATTATCTCAATAGATGCAGAAAAAGCATTTGATAAAATCCAACACCCATTCCTATTAAAAACACTAGAGAGTATAGGAATAAATGGTCTTTTCCTTAAAATGATTAGTAGTATCTACTTAAAACAACCAGTAAGCATCATATGTAATGGAGACAAACTAAAACTATTTCCAATAAGATCAGGAGTGAAACAAGGCTGCCCACTGTCACCATTACTATTTAATATTGTATTAGAAATGTTAGCTTTAGCAATAAGAGAAGAAAAAGAGATAAAAGGAATCAGAGTAGGGAATGAAGAAACCAAATTATCACTCTTTGCAGATGACATGATGGTATACTTAGAGAACCCTAGAGACTCAACTAAAAAACTACTAGAAACAATTCACAACTTTAGCAAAGTTGCAGGAGTCAAAATTAATCCACATAAATCATCAGCGTTTTTATATATTACCAACAAAGTTCAGCAGCAAGAGATACAAAAGGAAATTCCATTCCAAATAACAGATGATAGGATAAAATATTTGGGAATCTATCTGCCAAGGAAAAGTCAGAAACTATATGAACTAAACTACAAAACACTTTCCATACAAATAAAATCAGACCTAATCAATTGGAAAAACATTCAGTGCTCATGGGTAGGCAGAGCGAACATAATAAAAATGACAATACTACCCAAACTAATCTACTTATTTAGTGCCATACCAATCAAACTCCCAAGAAATTATTTAACAGATCTAGAAAAAATAGTAGCATAGTTCATTTGTTTTTCGAAAAGGTCAAAGATTTCAAGGGGATTCATGAAAAAAAAAAGGCAGATGAAGGTGGCCTTGCTGTACCAGATCTAAAACTATAATATAAAGCAGCAGTAATCAAAAGCATTTGGTATTGCCTAAGAAATAGAGCAGTCAATCAGTGGCACAGAATAGGTTATCAGTACAATCTAGGCAATAACCTTAACAATTTAGTGTTTGATGAACTCAAAGACCCCAACTTTTGGAATAAGTACTCAGTATTCGGCAAAAACTGCCGGGAAAATTGGAAACTAGTGTGGAAGAAATTAAGGCTTGACCCATACCTAGCACCACATACAAAGATAAGATCTAAATGGGTTCAAGATCTAGATATAAAGAGGGACTTTGTAAGCAAGTTAGAGGAACGTAATATAGTTTATCTCTCAGACCTGTGGAGATGGAATAAATTTATATCCAAACAAGATCTGGAACTCATAATTGAACACCAGATGGATAATTTTGATTATATTAAGTTAAAAAGCTTATGTACAAATAAAACTAATGCAGACAAGATTAGGAGAGAAGCATCAAATTGGGAAATCATCTTTATATTTAATGGTTCTGATAAAGGCCTCATTTCTAAAATATATAGAGAATTGTCTCATATATATAGAAGAATTCAAGCCACTCTTCAATAAATAAGTGGTCAAGGGATATGAACAGACAATTTTCAGATGATGAAATTAAAACCATCTCTAGTCATATGAAAAGTTGCTCCAAATCACTATTGATCAGAGAAATGCAAATTAGTACAACTCTGAGGTACCACTACACACCTGTCAGATTGGCTAAAATGACAGGAAAAGATAACAATGAATGTTGGAGGGGACGTGGGAAATCTGGGACACTGATACATTGTTGGTGGAACTGTGAACAGAGCCAACCATTCTGGATAGCAATTTGGAGCTACACTCAAAAAGTTATCAAACTGTGCATACCCTTTGACCCAGCAGTGTTTTCCTGGGCCTATATCCCAAAGAGATGTTAGAGGAGGGAAAGGGACCCACATGTGCAAGAATGTTTGTGGCAGCCCTTTTTGTAATGGCTAGAAACTGGAAACTGAATGGATGCCCATCAATTGGAGAGTGGCTGAATAAATTATGGTATATGAATGTTATGGAATATTATTGCTCTGTAAGAAATGACCAGCAGGACAATTTCAGAGAGGCCTGGAGAGACTTGCATGAAGTCATGCTGAGTGAAATGAGCAGAACCAGGAGATCATTATACACAGCAACAACAATATTACATGATGATCATTTCTGATGGACATGGCTCTCTGCAACAAAGAATTGTCTCAGACCAGTTCCAATTGTTCATTGAAGAAAACACTATACACCCAGAGAGAGGGATGTGAAATATGGACCACAACATAACATTTTCATGATCTCTCTTGATGTTTGCTTGCATTGTGTTGCCTTTGTCTGATTTTCTTTTTTTTTCTTGTAGATAGGATTTTTCTTGTACAACTTGTCAAGTATTTCAATATTATTGACATGTAGTGGACTTCCTGCCATCTAGTGGAGGGGAGGAGACTGGGGGTAAAATTTGTAATGGAAAGCTTTGTAAAGATTCTGGGGAACTACCCATACATATGTTATACAACTAAAAAACTTTAATAAGAAAAATTTTTTTAAAAAACAGAGGAACTTAGGTTTGATCCTAGAGGGTTCTAGTGAGAAGTCATTGAAATTTAGTGAATAAGGATTTTATTCAGATTTTAGAAAAAAAAATGTTCTAAAAATTTTTTCCTTTATAAAGGGAGCTTTATAGGCTTGAATGTTGGAATACAAATTAGAATTCAATAGAGATAAATGTAAAGGTGTTTATTTGGGTACAGGAAATCAATTGCACAAATACCTGATTAGTTAGGTAAAATTAAATGTTAAATAATTTTTTAAAAAGATTTGTTGTTATAATAAACTGAAAGATCAGTAGCAGTCAGTTTTGATGTTGCAATAGTGATTACAACAATTATGCAATCTTAGAAGTACAATTTCAAGAAGAAGATAAGGATGGTCCTCTTGTCCTTTGCTTTAATCAGACCACAATTATATATGATTAATTATAATATAATAGCATATTATATAATTACATATAATTGTTAATTATATAATGAATTAAAGTTTTCACTTCTCAACACTAGGTCTGAGGAAGTAAAGTATATCAATAAACTAGAACATCTTTTTTTTTTTTTTTTTGCTAAGGCAATTGGGGTTAAGTGACTTGCCTAGTCCCACAGCTAGGGGGTATTAAATGTCAGGCCAAATTCGAACTCAGGTACTCCTGACTTGAGGTCTGGTTCTCTATCGACTCCACCACCTAGCTAGCTTCCCCAGAACAAAGCTTTTTAAACTGTGGGTTGCAATCCCATATGGAGGTCACAAAATTGTGATTATCAATCAAAGTTTGATTTGTATACCTATGTACCCAGGATGGGGAAAAATTCTTGAGTGAAAGCCACTGGAAGAAGTTTAAGAAGCCTTGTACATGTAGAATACATGTAGAGGAGGGCAACCAGAGTGAAAGAACTGGAGACATTGTCTGAGTATTACTGGAACAAATGCAATATTTTTACCTATAAAAGAAAAGACTTAACTGGGATGTTATTTGTTCTCAAGGATAAGAAAGGCCTTCTTGTGAAAGAGGCATTTGATAAGCTCTATTCAGTTGGGGGCAGAGGGCTCACAAAGAGGCAAAATAAGACTCAACCCTGGGTGAGATTTTGAACCTCAAGATAATGGAATACTTAATAATCAAAGATCTCCAAAAGTCAAATGGGCTGCCTTAGGAGGTGATGGATTATTTCTAATAAGAAAAATGTAAATGCTGAATGAGTACTCATTAAGGGATATTGGAGAGGAGTACATGTTGTACTAGATGATCCCTTGAAGTCCTTTTAGCTCAGAGTTTCTTTGGATATTGGAACTAAAACATTGATTTCACTGAAATAGAAAACACCTAGGTGAGTGAATTCTTTTTACCAATATAGTCCAGCATATTATCTGTAATTTATCATGAACTGCCTAGATTAAAGAAAGGTTAAGTAAACTTTCCAGTATCATTTAGTCAATATTTGACTTCCAAAGCCTGTTATCTGTCTACTTAATATGCTATGCTGCTTCTGTTATTCTTTGAGTTGACTCAGATTGTGTTGCTCCAAGTGGCTCTCCTGGAAATTGCCTCAAGCAAAGTTTCCTCTGGATTCCAAGAAGCAGATAGATTCATAATGCTTCCTAGGAGACACTTCCCTGGACCTCAAGGCAAACCCCTGCCATTACCAACTCCCTTGCTGCTGAGTGAATGCATTCTCATGTAAAAGTCAAAGTCATCAAGTTGAAGTCTCCTATTTTGTCCCTAACTTAATTCTTCTTTGAGTCAGCATACCTATCAGTCACTGCCTCCTTCCCTGCTCATCAATCTTCGACCCCTGAAGTGAGAAAAGCTGCAGGTTTGGGATTCACCAGTGGATTCCCCTACCTGCTTTGTGAACTACCAATATTAGCTTCTTCTGGGTGCTTTTTGAGGGAAAAACAAATACCTTGCATGATTGCTGACTGCTTTCCAGGTAGTTGACACTTAGAAAGCATATTCCTGCTAGATTCATGAATAGGAAAGCACAGATGTGGTCCCTTCACTCTGAAGCTGCCTTTAGCTAGACTGACATTGACCATAAAATGCTATATGCATCTTTAGTAAATGGGCATGCCCATTAAGTGAAAATTGTTCAGAGCTTTCAATGGTCCTGAGATGCCTGCCTAAAACTCCTATGTTTAATGTGTTTTCTACAAGGGATGTGGTATGACTCTGAATGCTGAAACATCATGATCTCAGGAGAATAATAATTACTAAGTGAGCAATGTCAAAAAAAAATCAAAAGAACAATGAAACACACACAAAAATACTAGAAGGAAATACAAAGTTCAGAAAGGGACTGAAACAACAATTTTGATATGATCTCTTTAATTGAAAATAAAGTTTGAAAAAAATAGACTGCATGTTGCTGAAGTTCACAGTTTCATATATAATTCATTTGTTTGTTCTTTTTATATTAGGTTGTTTCTGGTTGTTGAATATTTTTAAGTTCATAATGAAAAGAAATAAATGATCACAAAGATGACAACAGCTATGAGCACTGCCATTTATATATTGCTTTAAGCCTTGAAAAAAAAAATCTGATAATGACAATTGATCTTTACAATAATCCTGCAAAGCCAGTACTCTTTTTGTTTCTATTTTATGGGTAGGAAAACTATGGTTAAGAGACTTTCTCAGGGAATCAAGTTAGTATGTGTCTGAGTTAGAATTCAAATTTAAGTTTTTCTGACTCCAACTCTAATTATCTCCACTATACCAAAGAACATCTTAAGACAAATCAAAAGTCAGTGGAAATATTAATTCCAGAAATGTTATAAAAATATCATCAAATGTATCACCAAAAAAGGAGAAAGTTGGTTCCAAAGAGTCAGCATTGCAAAATGTTTAAAGTATTGGATTTGAAGTCAGAAACATATGGGTTTTAATCCTACTTCAGAAACTCAATCTCTAGCTGTGTGATGCAAAGCAAGTAATTTAATGCCTATAAGCTTCAGTTTCCTAAAGTCTTTCTTAAAGAGCATTGTGGTGTTGCTGCTAATGATTACAATAATATATGGTGAATAAGGAATGAGAAATGGAGAGTGTTTTTATTTCCCTCATATTTCTGGCATATTAAAAGAACCAAGAAAAAGCCTCCAATTTGCTGGGTGAATCATAGAGATAGAACCAATTGTAGAAAGCAGAGTCCAAAGCTATTCTAAAGATAAGGAAACTGATCTATTGAGCTGGAGTTATTTCTTTAGGAATACATGTATGTACTAAGAGGGGAAGCCAGAATCCAAATTCATATCCCATGTCCTAGAGGCAATGTTCTTTCTACACTATAATATTAAATACTCCACAGATAATGTAGAAGAAAATATGGGCAGAATAACCTGGCATGAAAAGGTGTGTAGGAGTATAGCCTGTATTGGTAGCTTGATCCTCTGAGGCAAAGCAGACCAAGTTTATTGCCTATTCCATGTAATAAGCTCCTTTCAGATAATTAAAAATAGCAGTCACAAACCAAGTCTAGGGCTAAGGGGAAGAGTAGAGAGTTACTTTTTCTGGAGAAGACCCTAGATTTAGGAAGACCTGAGTTCAAGTCCTTCCTCAAATACTTGATCTTAGGCAATTCACTGAACCTCTGCCTCTCATTTTTTTCTTTTGTAAAATATAGATAATAATAGCACTGAACTTACAAGGTTGCTCTATGGATCAAAATGAGATATTTTTAAATTTCTTAGCTTAGTAATGGGCAGTAGGTACTATATAAATCATTCCTTTCTTCCTGTGTACATATATGTATGCATATATTCTTCACAACAATGTAGATAATTGATCATCACAAAATCTTGTTGTTAATGTGTACAATGTCCTCTTGGTTCTGCTCATTTCACTTGGCATCAGTTCATATAAGTCTTTCCAGACTTTTCTGAAATCAGCCTGCTCATCATTTCTTAAAGAACAATAATATCCCATTACATGTATGTACCATAACTTATTCAGCCATTCCCCAATTGATGGACATCCACTCAATTTTCAGTTCCTTGCCACTACAAAAATGATTGTTTTATAACAATTCTTACCCTGCCTTTAATCATTGAAAAGGTGTTGTCAAACTGAGGTGTGGGAAAGACCTTTCTTTAGAAGAGCCCAAGTCATCCATTTCATGGCCATTAAATGTCTTCTTGACTTTTGTCTTGTCACTGGACCTCGATGACTGGAAGAGAGACATCGGGTAATGACTTTGTGAACTCTGCCTCATTGAATCCACTTCTCTCACAAGTCATGATGTCGCTCTTGTGAAGTCATTTAACCTTTTCAACAACAGTTCCAACAACATAGTAAATATAAAGTGAGATCAACAGAAATAAAGGAGCTGATTTTTAGGATCCTCAAAGTCAGGAAGATTGGAAATTAGAATCAAGAGTAGGCAGGGAAGCAAGATGAATGAGATCCAGAGTGTAAATCTAGACAGTCAGAACACTAGGAGGGAGTGAAAGCCTGCAACCCTTCAAATACTTTTATTGTCTCATTCACTTGATCCTTTTGTGCTGACATATGTGTGCCCCACAGATGGCCAATATCAGTCAAATGAAGAAATTACTAAAAATAGCATGAGGCTGATAAGCACAGAATACCAAAATGCTTAAGGAGAATTTCTTCTGCCTTATTCATTTGTCTTTGGCCAACTCTTTCACCAATACTGGAGAGGTATTATGATACATGGTTCTTTGGACCTCACTTTCCTTATTTATCAAATGAGTAAATTGAACTATAAATAAATGAGTAAATTATCCTAGGATTATGTCCAGTCCTACCACTTTTGCAAAGTCCTTTCCAACTGTGACATTCCATTTTCCATGTAGAAAGCATTCTATTTTGAGATTCCTTCTGGTTTTAACATTCTGTTCTCTTGGTTGTAAGATTCTAGGTTCTAAATTCCTTTCCAGCTTTAAACATCTTATAATCTTATGATAGTTTTATAATACCTTCCCAGGCTGAGGCTTATTCTAAGAGGTTACATCCTTCCAATGGCTTCAAAGCCTTGCTATAGCAATAATCAATCCCCCCCCCACATAATGGCAGTTACTTTACTAGAAAACAAAATAGAGGAAAAACAATGATTCTATATAGCAATAAAATAATCTTATCAACACAATTGCCCATGATCTTAATTCAAATCCCCTAACAATCTATATTGTACCTTTAGTATTAAAATGCTATTGTGTAATTCCAGACTTTGACTTTTGGGGGTTATTTTATGTTTTCCAAATCTCACTTAGAAAAACACGTAACTAGTAAATTGTTTGACTTTCAGTGCCCATTTGGTACTTTGAATTGGAATTTCAATGTGAATATGAAGCCCAAAGGGATTACATTTTACATCATCCCCATCAATTTGAGGTTTATTTGCCTGAAGGCCCATGACAGATATAGCTATCTCAACTGGGTTCTGAGATTTTATGAGGGAATATGGGCTAGAAATGCTATTTTAAGCCCCATTTAGGGTTGCTCAGACTGATTTTATGGGGAAACTTATGATTCTTCATAATTGCAAGAGTTTACTTCCAGAGCATTTGTGGGAGATATTAACTCTGACATCTTTTCCTTTTTTGAATGATTTTATCAGGGCACCAGTGGCATCTCTTGTACCATAGATCTTGGCACATTATTTATGAGCTAATGACAGGACAATAAATATGGCATTAAATAGTGGTGAGATGACATTCGTGGAGCCAAAGTCCCAAGCAGATGATGGCGTGTCTGTGAAATTGCTCTGCCATTCTTCCCCACATAATGAATCACAGCTTTGATAAAAATGTTTCCACCCCAAAAATTTATTTCCATTTTCTTATAAGATAAATAGACCATTTTTTAATGGAAACTGCCTTGTGAATATGCTTTCCTGCAAAAAACAATTTTTGGCAGGCTTGTAAGTCGATTTTGGCAGAAACTCATAGAAATTTCTATATGTCTACATGCTTTCTATTTTAAAAAAACTAATATACTGCAGTGAGGATTAACTCCATGATGACTGAGAGCCCTGTATTAAATGTCTAGTGGAATAAAAAAATCTTTCTTTTCTAAGGGTATCATCTAAAAGTTCACACAAGAAAAAAAAAAGATCAAAAGAATTACCCAAGTTCTAACTAGATAGATAAATGTAGTAAATAATGAGAGATAAAGAGAATAAGGAGAAAGAAGAAGAGAAAGGAGGAGAAAGAGAAGGAGGGGAAGAAGGAGAAGGGTGAGGAGAAGAGAAGAAATAAAGTTAATGAATGGAAGAAAAGAGAAGAGGAGGAACAGGAGAGAAAAAATAAGATTAATAGAAGAGGAGAAGAGAGAAGAGGAGAGGAGGAGGGAGAAGAGAGGAGGAGGAAGAGGGAGAGGAAAAAAGAGGCAAAGAGTGAATGAAAGAAAAGAGGAGGAGAGAGACAAAAACAAGATGAATGGAACAGAAGAGAAAAGAAGAGAAGAGAGAAAAGGAGAGGAGGAAAAGAGGAGCAGAAGGAAGAGAAGAGGAGAAAGACAGAAATAGAATGAATGTAAGAGAAGAAAACAGAAGAGAAGAAGAGAACAGAAGGGAGGAAAACAGAAGAGAAGAGCACATTTATTAATTACACATAATGCAACAGAGGTTGGAATAGGAATTTGGGAATACAAATGCAAGTATTGATGCTTGTCTTTACCATTAAGGGGTTTACTTTCTAATAGAATAGAATGTTCCTCTAATAGAGGAGCATAACATGCAAAGGTAGAAAGCAAATGAGGGAATAGTACAGTGCCTGGCACATAGTAGGTACTTAATAAATGCTTATTGTCTTTAACTTACCCATGTAAGGGCATGGTGGTTAGGGGAAAAAAAGAGAAGTGTGGATTGTGGTATCATGAAAGAGTAAGAGGTCTCTTCCCAAATAGTGATCTAGAAAGGTAATTGAATGAAATAATAATTTTTATATATCCTTAGGTTTTTATTTTACCATATTGTCTCACACTTTGATGCATAATATTTTTATCAGCATCTGATTCCAAATTTGGGATAGAAAGAATTATCTAATCACAATAATATTCAAATCCAACATTGGGCATGTGCCACGTAAGAAGCACATAGCAGGGTTTTAAATTCATTGCTCTCCAGATTTTCAAAAGGAAAAGGGGGACAGAATAAAGAGATTGATGCTAAGATTCTGGGTTGATCCTATAAAATCTGTTATGATCCTGCGCAAGTGCTTTAACTCAATAGCCATTTTTTCCATCCACAGTGGGTATAATATTTATATATATTGCAATTTTCTTGAAGATTGAATGAGATAATATATATATAAAGCAATTTGTAATCTAAACACAAATCATAATTAATTTTATTCAATCAAATAGCTTCCTTCAAAGATGAAACAGTTTAGCATACTGACAGTATGTCTTAGAATCTTAAAGCTGGAAAGATCTTACAAGGCAAAAGATTTTCTCAAGGAAGTTAATAATGAAGAGTAGAGATTTGGAGTAATAGCTCACAGAAATAGTGGTGTTAAATAAGGGTTCTGTAAGAATGGAGAAAATAAGAGTCATGTAGAAACCAGGGACAGGTTCAGTAGATGGGGATAGACTAAAGATGAGAGAGATTACTGATGGTATTGAAGACAATGCTGAAGAAGTTTGGAGGATATGGATAAAGGATGCATGTAGAGGGGTTTCCATGACAAGAAGAAATATTATCTCTTTATCTAAGACTCAAGAGAAGGAGGAGATAGTGAGGAAATGTGTCTGAATGATATGAAGTGAAGAGGAGGGGAGAAGACAAAGTTCTCAATAAGTGACCTGAAGAGATGATGAGAGGAGATACTATGGTAGGCATGAGAAGAGAAGAGGATACTAGAAACAACTATTGTGGAGACTGGGATAACAAATTATCTAGGAAGATATAGAATGATTGCCTTACTACACCGAAAGCCCAGCTGAGATTAGACAACATTAATCTCACAAAAAGTCAGAAATGGTTGAACAATAGCAACATAGAAAATGTACTTATGTCCTAATAATTTTATTAAACTAAAAAAATCAATTATTTTACCTACCTGTTCAATAGTTCACAAAAATTAAGTAATGATAATAATAATAATACAAGCAAGTTAGTGCCTTGCCAGGATTGTGCTTGTTTCTATCTTAAGTGTCTGATAATAAGAGAAGATAGATTGTTGCATAATAGTTAAAATAAAAATAAATGGGGCCTGTGAAATAAATAAAATCCAAGAGCCTTTCTATTGGTGACACATGAATTTTAACCAACAATAGGTTGACAAAGATGCTTTTGCATAAATGGCTGAGACGTGTATTTATTTGCAGAGATAAAAGGGTGCCTGATGACAATTCCCTTTGCCACCAGAAATTGCAGATGGGTTTTCATTAATCTGTAGAACATCAAATATAAAAGAATAATCTCAGGATACAGATTTTTCTCAGTATCATTTTTATGTGAACTCAACTTAAAAAATCATAGGTACATAGATATAGAACTCTAAGATGACAACTGCACAAATGCCAAACACAAGTATGTCTTGGAAGTTGTCTTCTTGACTAAAAGGCTTGATTATGTCCAGTGTACATGGTATCTTGTATTATCACATAGAGTTAAACTGAAAGACAGTATGGCATCAGTAATAGATAGGGGGTCAGATTCTCATTCAGGAAGACTTGAATTCAAGTGCCACCTTTAACATATACAGACTGTGTTTCTCCAGACAAGTCATTTAATCTCTCAATGCTTCCCAAGTAACGCTATAATAATATAAATATAAAAAATGATGTAAATAAAATAAATAAATGGCAGAGCAAGTATCATTTGTATTGACAGAAAGAATTTCCACACTGAAAGTCCTGTACCAGTGAAAGCACAAGTTTGGATCAAAAATGAAAAAAAAAACAAACAACAATTCTAAATGGTCAATCCTGAATATTTTGCTCTTTGTATGACTCAAGAATTATCAACATTTTATCAAATATATTACAATGTAATAAATCGAATACGTTATATCTAATACTATGCTATAGTAATACTAATGATATAGTCAAAATTATTAAGATATCTAAGAAAAATTTTCAGCACTAAATTAAATGCCCACAGGTTGTTTTAAGGTGCCTGATCTATCTGAATTTTCCTATCCCTTTTTTTACTCAAATGAACAAGCATTTATTAAGTTCCTCTTATGTTCCAAATGGTGTGCTAAATGTTGAGTATACAGAAAGCCAAAAATGACCTTTGCTTTAATGGAGTTCTGAATCCAATGGGAGAGGTATCATGCAAGTAATTACATATATATATATATATATATATGCATATAAATGCACATATACAGCATAAATTGGGGATAGACTTGAGGGGAATGAAGGAAGGGGGAATCAGAAAGGGCAGCTTTTAGAATATATGATTTCAGTTGAGACTTGAAGGAAGCCAGTAAAAAAAGGCCAAGATGAGGAAGGAGAGCATTCTAGGCATGAAGAGCAGCCAAAGAAAATGCTTGAAGTCCAGAGAATTCTATCTTATTTAAAAAACAGCAAGGAGACCAATATCACAAGAACATAAATCTTTTGGAAGAGTAAGCTAAAAGAAAACTGGAAAAAGGTCACAGAGAGCTTTTAAAAGTCAAACAGACCAGGACAGCTAGGTGAGTGTAATGGATAGAGCACTTAGAATCAAGAGGACCTGAATTCAAACCTAGCCTCAGACACTTTAGGCAAGTCACTTACCAATTGCCTTACAAAGGGAAAAAAATGAAATTTAAAAGTCAAAAAAAGGTTTTATATTTGATTCTGAAAGTAATAGGCAGAATATGGAGTTTATTGAATGGGATTGTAGCACTGGAAGGAGGACATTGTCAGACTTGAACTTTAGAAATATCATTTTGACAGCTGAATTGATCAGACTAAAGCATGACATTTAGCAGGGAGACCAATCAGTAGACTACTGCAATAGTCAAGGCATGAAGTGATGGGGACCTGAACCAGAGTGGTGGAAGTTTTAGAATAGAGACATAGATGTATAGGAAAGGTAGAAAGGAAATGTATAGGACCTGGCAACTGATGGGATTCAGGGAGTAACAAAGAGTGAGGAGTAAAGGATAATAGCCAGTTGGAAACCTAATTATTTGGAAAGGTATTTTCCTCAACAGTATTAAGAAAACTGTTTCATCTGTTACTGTTTCTTCTAATAACTGTGCTTCCTTCTAATAGTCAGTCATACTGTTCCTCGCCATGCTCCTTAGCGGTTTGTAATCTTTTTGGCACTTTACAGAGCAGATTACTAATCCATTTTATAAGAATGATATGTGAAATACAAGTAAATTAGCAGTTCCAGTACCTTTTTTGTTTCCTTCTCATATCTTAACTGGGATTTAGATAGTTTCAGGCTGCCAAGTGAGAGAACTACAAGTAAAGGAGGTTCAATATCACTGAATATTTATTATGACACATTGTATTTGTCATGTAGGCAATGTAACACAATAAGTATCTGGCATGCACAAAGATTTTCTGTAACTAGCATGACTCCAGGAGGCAGAGAGGAAAAAGATCCGGGCATCTAATTTGATGACACACATTTGGCTCTGGTTTAGACTTCATCCTGCCTACCCTTTATAATCTACATTTCCTCCATCTGGGATTTCACAGGCTGGCAATAAACAAATGCAAACTTTCATTTCCATAATATGAAGGAAGATAGGTCCCCAGAGTGGAGCACGCTTTTTACCCTTCATCCTGGAAATTTAAACCAACAGATTTGATAATAAATGTTAAGGGTGTGCAATTAACATACAAAGTAGCTGCTTGGAAAGGGCACAGCAGACAGGAGTCTGGCTCCAGTCACTTCTGTGCACTCTAGATATGAGACAGCTAATAATACTCTCTCTATTTATGTGTTTCTCTTGGAGATGCTCTGAGTTTTGTATAAAGCAGCTTATTAGGCTTTCCAAAAGTCCTCTCAAAAAGGCAGGTGACCACTCTCATGGCCTTTACTTGGGAGGTAGGAAAATTGAGGAACAATGAAATAAATAGTAGTGCCTTAGGTCTTGATGACAAATAGTGGAGATGGGAAACAGAAAAGCCTCCTGATTTCTAATTTGGGGTCCTGATGAATGGAACTTAAATGGGACATAGAAGTTGTCTTAGCACAACATCCAAATAAAGCATCACTAAATTGGGGGAGTAAGGGAACAGAGAAGGAGAGCTTTTATTCATTGAGGGGAAACAAACTGAAACGTTACTCAATGTAGTGAAAGGAGTAAATTCTATGGAGACACTCCTGGAGGGGCTGCTAGTAAAGAAAGGGGAAGAGAGGACCAGAGGAGGCAGGAGATCACCAAAAGTATGTCTACCCAAAAGGTGGGGAATAGAGGATAGTGGAAAAAAACATATTAACTTGTGTTTTCTTACTTTATTATTTCTTGACAACTAGATGATAAGAACAGTTGCTTTTATTTACCTGCTTCACCTATTAAAAGAATGTATGTGTGTGTGCATATATATAGAGAGAGAGACAGACAGACAGACAGATAGACAGAGACAGAGAGAGAAAGAGAGACAGACAGAGAAAGTGGTCTCTAAATTTTGATGCCCTGAAGCATAGACCATAGTTCCCTACCTTATAATTTTTTTGGCAAAAGCTCTTTGGGAATGCATAGATGGAGAAAATAATTGAATTCAAGTGAGAGCATTAAAACACAGATTTAACTCAGGTAACAGAAATTCTTGAGAATGCCAAGCCTAGGGGGCTGAGATGAAAGAAATTAGAAGATATAGTAAGAGTTTTGAATCATCAGGGTATATATGAAGACAAGCAGATAAACTGTCATTTAACCTTCATGACATCTCTCTCATCGGACTTCTTTTGCCTAATCACAAGCCATCACCTTAGGTCATGTTCTCATAACATGTTTCCTGAATAATCAAATTATCTTTCAATGAATCTCTCTGCTTTTTATCTCTCCACTCTAATCCATTTTCTACACTGCTAAAATTTTTTTCCCTAAACATAGCTCTGATCACATCACTGCCCTATTTAGTAAGTTCAAGTGACTCCTTATGACTCTAGAGTAAAATAGAATCTCTTATAGGAGAATTGTCAAATTGAATTTTCTTTTTATTTCTTTATTTCTTTTTATTCTCCTCCACATCCTTTTTGCTCCTTTTTGCTATGAGCATGCATGATGCTATTCCATTTTGCTTTGACTTGGCAATGCCCCTATCTAATGGTTATCACATGCGCTTTTCTAATTAGCCACATCCATAATGTTGAAGGTTAGACTCTCATTTAATGGTGTTGCTTTTCTGAACTGAACTATCTCCCAGGATAAAGACTTGGGGATAGAGAAGGGTATGATGCTGTGATTTTATTGGTGTAGGAAACTTTCAATGATAAAATTCTCTTTATCAATGCTAATCAGCTTTCTAGCACATCTTAGAGTCTGAGATAGTTGACTCAGGTACTGAAAAATTAAATTATCTCCCCAGAACCAATCCTAGAATTATATTAGAAGTGAGACTTGAATCTAGGTACTCTTGTCTCTGCTGGTAGCTCTCTATTCACTATTCTTCAAATAAATAATTACACCTTCAAAGGTGGGATAGATATAATTGAGGATTCCTTATTTGTGCCATTTTCCACCCTGCCTGTTTGTATATATCCCTTCAGCTTTCTTCCTTCAGGTCACTGGCAGCCAGCTCTTCATTAAGCTTTCTGTTTAGAGAGCAAAGAAATAAGTAAGTGAAACATGATGTTATTAGTATTCTGCTATTATTTCTTACATTGATTACACCTAATAGAATTGAGAGAAGATTGATATTACTTTTGCTAATGACCCAACTCCTTCCAGTGCAAATTAGAAGTATTCATATTTATCTCTAAATAACAAGTCAAAACACCCAGTGTTTTTCTTGGCAACTAGCATTGGTATTTGGCAACAAAATGTCATTCCCTCCCCATGATATGATCTTTAAATGGATCTTACAGCAAAAAAAAAAATCTATAGGGTTTCTCATTCTTGTCTCTGTATATCCTTCAGAATAGAGGGACAATTAGATCAACTGGTCATTATCTATGTTTGCCTTTTACTATTTAACTGAGAAAACAACTCTCAGCAATTGAGGATTCTATGAGACTAGTTATGCATTCCAATATGGGAAATAACCAGTAGAAAAGCATAAAGAGAAAAGATGGAATGGTATATGTGAGGAACAGAGAGAAGGCTAGCTTGGTTATGCTCTAGTGTTCAGGAAAGGAAATAATGTAAAGAGATTTGGGAAAAATAAATTGGAATCAAGTCATGAAGACCTTTAAAGCCAAATACGGGATTCTATTTTACTCTAGAGTAATAAGGAAGCACTTGAGCTTACTAAGTAGGGCAGCTATGTGGTCAGATCTACATTTAATAAAAAAATATTTTAACAATGTAGAAAATGAATTAGAGTGGAGAGACAAAAAAACATAGAGATATCTTGGAATATAACTTGATAATCCAAAAACCAGGTAATAAGAACATCACCTAAGGTGGTGGCTTGTGATTAGGCAAAAGAAGACAGATGAGAGAGATGTCATGAAAGTAAAATGACAAAATTTGTCAACTAATTAAATATGGAGAGTGATGTAGAATGAGGAGGTGAGGATGATGTTATAGTTATGAGCCCAAAAGACTGCTAGTACTCTTTAACAGAAATAGTAGTTCAGAATAAGAAAAGACAATGAATTCTGTTTTGGATATGAAGAATATGAACAGGACATCTATTTTTGAATTAAACATCCAATAGGCAATTAATGATATGGGACTAGAGAGAGATTAGGACTAGTTATAGAGATCTGTGAGTCATTTGCTCAGAGAGGTTAATTAAACCCTTGAAAGCTAATCAAGTTTCTGATAGCATAAAGAAAAAGGGTCAAGAGCAGAATCTACTGTATATTAATAGCTATGAGGAATGATGTGAATGATGAGCCAGTAAATGAGACTGAACAATGTTCAAACAGGTAGGATGAAAACCAGGAGAGAATTTCAATACAAAAATGCAAAAAAGGAAGAGTATGTAGTAGTAGAAGGTAGTCAAGAATGTCAAATTCTGTGTTGAGGTCAGGAAGGAGGAGAAATGATAAAAGACCATCAAGTGTGACAATAAAAGGATCATTGGTAAATTTAGAAAGAAAAATTTCAATGAAATAATGAAATAGGAAATTAGATAATCAAGAGGTAAGAAATGATAAATAAGGGGAAAAGAAAAGACAGTGGATATAGGTAGCTGTTTTATGAGTATGAATAGGAGAAAGGAAAGGAAGATATAAAACTGAGCCTAAAGGGAATGAAAGGATATGATAAAGATATTTTTAGAATGAGAAGAATAGAAGGCAATAAGAAATCACTAGATAATGAATGAAATTCAGAATGGGAGTACGGTAATAGGTAGTAGGTAGGTAATAGGGAGAAGGTTAGGAAAGAAGGAATAAAGGAACATATATTGGAATTGGCCTTGGCAAGGAAAAAAGTCAGTTCATCAATGAGTATAGAATAGCATGTAGGACTGTATTAAGATGTTTTAAGGAAAAGAGAAGAATAAAAGGAACTTATGGCAAATCTCCACAATTTTGCTAGTAAAGTAAGAGTAAAGCTTTCCAGATGAGAGAGTTGCAGAAGATGCATGCTTAGAAAACTTGAGGAGAGAAGAGAAAGTTTAGAATAGCCTTTGTGAGAAGTGGCATAGGCCATCAATTAGGAAGGAATAAAAGGAATTGCTTCTCTCAGTGGGGTTCCACTAACATCAATTTGTAGTGTTCTCAATTAGCCTGATTGTATCACTTTCTCCAGTTCCACATGATTAGATAGCACAAAGGTAATAATCTAGAATTGGAGTATGGTGGTTGTATGGTGGTTATAGTTAAGGGGCTTGGGGATTTGGTAGTAAATAACAGTGTGGATTTAAATTCATGGAAAATCAGTTGAATGGTGAGAGCCTTAAGAATACATTACGACAAAAACTGATTAAAATGAGAGAATATTTAGGGGCTAGAGATAGAATACAACTATTTAAGTATTTGAAAAGTTTTCTTGAGATCAGAAGAAGAGATCAGACTTCTGCTTATCCCCACAGGGGAGAACCAAGAACGAGAGATAGAAGGTATAGAACAGCTTTTAGTGTCATTTAAAGAAAATTGTCCTCACAAATAGAATGTCCAAAATGGAAACTGTCTCTTTTTTTCCAGGAATGCTTTCCTTTTCATTGGAGAATTTCATGTAGAGGTCTAAGCACTTGTTAGAATGTTACAGAAGGTATATTGTGAGGTTAGTAGTAGTTGTAGTAGTAGTAGTAGTAGTAGTAGTAGTAGTAGTAGTAGTAGTAGTAGTAGTAGTAGTACCAGCAGCAGCAGCAGCAGTAATAGCTTTCATTTATATGGCACTTTTAGATTTGTGAATTACTTTCCCTATATTTTCTCATTTGAGTCTCATAATCACACTTTAAAGTGGGTATTTCTATCTTTCTATCTATATCTTATCTATATAGAGAAATCTATATTTATATATCTCTCTCCCTCCCTCTTGTAATATATATATATGTATTATATGTGTATATATGTATATGTATGTGTATGTGTATATGTAATATATATATGCATATGTATATGTAATATATATATAATTTATTTATTTTTCAGGGGCAGCTAGATGGTACAGTGGATAGAGTACTAAATTTGAATCCAGAAAGTCAAAAAGACCTGATCAAAACCTAGTTCAAATACAGCCTCAAACATTTATTAGCTGTGTGATGCTGGGGATTTAATTTTTGCTCGCTTCAGTTTCCTCATCTGTCAAATAAGGATTACAATAGCACCTATATCCCAGGGCTATTGTGAAGACCAAATGTTATAACCTTAGTGCCTGGCATATAGTAAGTGCTATATAAATGTTAGCTATTTTTATCTTCATTTTATATATGGGGAAATTGAGTCAGGCATAACTTATGTGATTTGCTCAGGCTCTTGAAACTATTGTCTGAGGAAGGATTTAAACTCTGCTTTTTCCTGACTTCAAGTCTCATGTCTTCTCACTATCACTGCTTGAAAATCTACATATCTAACCCAAGTCTCTTTCCTTAATTTCAGCTAATGTCTTTTGTACTAGATATCTTGAAGAGGAGAAATTGATATTGGAGATAATAGGGTGAACCAAACATTTATTAAGCACTTACCATGTGCCAGGCATGATGCTTAGTACTTTATAAATATTATCTCATTTGATCTTCGCAACAACTCTGGGGAAAAGAAGCTATTATTGTTTCCATTTTACAGTGGAGGAAACCCAGGTATACAGAGATTGTGTCTTTCTCAGGATCACATCTATAGCTAATTCAAACTCAGAACTTTCTAACTCCAGACCCAGAGTTTGATTACTCTATCATCTAGAGTGTGTTCTCATTTCTGATCAACTCACTCTTTCCTATTTCTGCTGAAAATAACCCAATTCTCTCAGTCTTAAGTTCATGAGCATGGTATCATAGTCAATCTCTTACTCTCCTCCCTCAAGCTCTTACCTCAATTTCCTAGAATTCTTTCCCCTTAAACTTTAATTCAAGCATCAATTTCTATATAAATTCTTTCCAGTCATTGCCCTCCTATTACTGCTCCCCTTCACTGTTTTGTATTTATTTTACTTCTTTTTATTCTCTATTCATTTCTTTATGTGCTTATTGTCTTCCCTATTAGAATGTAAGCTCACTCTGAGTAGGATTTGTTTCATTCTCGGTGTTGCCTTTTCCAGTATTGGGTACATAGTAGATGCTTAATAAATATGTGTTTCTAGATTGATTATTTAAATGAAGGGAATTATGTGGAAATAGGAAGAAAAAAGATCATAAGAAAAATTGAACAGATGCAAAAGGTAATCCTTCCTATTTTCTCATCTTATTCTTTGTCTCTGACCCTCTCTCTACTCTTGTCATGACAACTAAAGGAGACATGGGAAGAGATTAGATGTATCTGGAAGGAATCCTAATGTCCAAAATGTTTTGAAAGGAATCCAGAAATCTCAGTTTTAAGGAAAAAGGTTTTCACCCAGTTAAAGCTAAGTCAACTACTCTTTTCAATTCCTTTTTATTTACAAAACCCAAATGAAAATTTAAGCTAGCTATGAGGAGCTCTAATCCACCAGTAAACTTTTAACATTATTTGAAAAAAACAGGGTCCCAACACAAATAAATTAAAAGCATGGTCATTGCCTTCCTGAAAGGATTCTTTATTTGGCAGCACCTCCACAACCATGAGGTAGAAAAAAAATCCAAGGGATATATAGTAAACAGCTGTGACTGGTTGCATCATCTTGTTTTACCTGAACAACTATTGTAGAGGGAACTGAAGTGGGAAGAATACCAATCAGAGTGTGCAGGAGAAAGCTAAATATTTATGAAAAACTTCAAACTATTCAACAGAATTGTGGGTGTCTGGGGAGGTAGCAGACCTTCACAGTTTGGTATATACCTTCATATGAAGTAACTGCTCATTCAGAAGGACTTCTGGCTAACTGTGAACCTTCATTCACATTCAAACACTTTCAAAGATAGTTTTCAAAATTCACCTTTGTAAAATCTTGTGTTCAAAATTTTCCTCCTTCTCTTCACCCCCTCCCTCTAAGACAGCTAGCAATGAAATATAGGTTAAAGACAAACTATATGGCTGGATTAGCACATACAATCACTTTCTGATGAGCATTCAAAGATAGTTTTCAAAATTCACCTTTGTAAAACCTTGTGTTCCAAATTTTCCTCCTTCTTCTCGCCCCCCTTCCTCTAAGACAGCAAGCAATCCAATATAGGTTAAATGTGTGCAATTCTTCTAAACATTTTTATATTTCTAATGCTACAGAAGAAAAATCAGATCAAAAGGGGGAAAACCCTAGAAAAAAGAAAAAAAAACAAGCAAACAACAACAACAATGACAAAAAAGTGAAAATGTTATGCTTTGATACCCATTCAGTCTCCAATGTTCTCTTTCTGGATGTGGATGGCACTTTCCATCACAAATCTATTTGAATTGAGTTGAATCACGTCATTGTTGAAGAGTCAAGTCTATAACAGTTGTTATCATGTATGATGTGGTTTTGGTTCTGCTCACTTCACTTAGCATTAACTTATGTAAGTCTTTCCAGACTTTTCTAAAGTTAGCCTGCTCATCATTTATTGTAGAAAGAGTTCAGATCTTGAACTATGGGTTATGCTCTTCAGAAAGTGATTGCATGTGCTAATCCAGCCACATACTATATCTTTAATAAATGCTTGTGAGTTAATTAAGCTGTACAGATGGTCAAGATGAATGATACAGTATTTTCAAAGTCAATCACTTAGGGTTGCAAGAAATAAAAGCTATGTTTAAACATATCGGAAGAAAAAAAATATGAGACAGAGTATAGTGGATATAGCCCTGAATCTGGAGTCAGGAAGAACTAAGTTTACATATGCCCTCACGTAATTTGTACATATATGACTCTGGGCAGGTCACAACATCTGTTTATCTCAGTTTCCTTATCTGTAAAATGGGAATAATATTAATACTTATTTCACATGGTTATTTTGGGGACTGACTGAGATAACATTTTCAAAGGGCTTTTTAGACATCTAAAAACTATATACATGCTAATTATCAGTGTTGTTATTATTTGTTGTTGTTATTAGCTATTTTTAATGAAATGAAGTGATGTGGTTCAATCTTCTAGACAGAGAAAAAGAATGGGAGATCCTTGAACAATACCACATTCTTAGCTCCAGGTCCCAGAATCTAAAAGTTAAGTGGAGGGGCCTTTGGATCAAACAGCTTCTTAGAAGGAAAGTGTAACTTTAGATCTAAAGAATCAGTAAAGGATTGAATCACAGTATAGAGGACAAAAACTGTGACCTTTTCCTTCTTCCCTTAATGCAACTTATTTTAATGATGTAGAAACACTGGAAAATAAAGTTGACTTTAACAACTCAAGTTCATTTCTGTCCTAAGGGAGTCCAAGCTCTTATGTTGAATCCTGGGCATAGAAACAAAAAATTTAAGACAGTTCCCTGCTTTTTAGAATCTTATTTTAATGTGATACAGCTCACTCATATGGAAGGTGTTTGGCTGCAAGTCTGATAGTAATATCCCATTAGGGTGTAGTCTTCAATAATGTCATTTCCACTGACAAAACCACATCATGTTCTGCTATTGATTTGTTTGACTGTGCCAAGTTCTCTGGTGATGGGAGTTTTGTTCACTGGGTCTTCAGTAACTATGACTGCAACGCTTATTGAAATAGTTTCCAAAAAGCACCTCCATGGTATTTGTTTCCCAGGATAATAGCTGGTAAATTTAGAAAAGAAGCAAGGCACATAGTAGTAAGGGACAGGGACACTGCCAACACCAAGGCTTTTAAAATTATCTGCCTGTTTATTTCAGTTGATCAATTGTTAATAATGGTAGAGAGGAAAATAGGCTTCTTTTTCATGATTGCCCTCTTTGATAATGGCTATGGCTTGTAGGCTGGAAGCAGAGGTGTTGGTTTGGGGGCTACCACTCATCCACAGACTTTGGAGTTCAGGAGCCTGTATTACCAACATGTGAGTCTGAGAAGGGGTGTTGATTGTGTTGGTAATGGTGCTTTTAACTTGGCTGGCACAAGAAGCCTCCAGGCTTTCTCTCCAGGTATCTTACTGTTTCAGTCTGGTTGGCTTACCTTCCCCATAGATGGTGTTGATATTAAGATGATGAAGATGATTGATCCCTTTTCTATGAGCATGTTTTTCCATGGAAGATGGATCTGAGAAATGAGCTAGGAGAAGAGACCATGATCATACAGATATGTGTTCAGGATCCTAGGATGGGTGCATTCAGTTTTTCAGGAAAAGAGGAAGTCAAAATGTTCTTACTGGCTTGACTCCATTTGCCAAAGTTGCCTCCTGTCTCTCCCCCAGGATGCCTTGCTGCTCTAGCTTGTCTGGATTGCTATAACACAGAGGGGAACATAGCCTATATTTCTTCTTATGAAAGGCTCTTGGGAAGAATGTACTTTGTAAACTCTAAAAAACTAAAGGAATATAATAAGTATTATTACTTTTAAAAGTGTAATCAAATTACACGATTGTAGAAAAGCAAATATTCTCAAATTGAGAGGGGGAACCTCAAAGACCAGCTAGTCAAATTTCAACATGCCCTGCTAACTAATTGCCTTATAGCTTTTCTTGACAGTCTCCAAAGAAAGGGGATAGGGTGGACTCCTTATCCCATTCTGGGATAGTTCTGTTTGTTAAGAGATTTTCCCTTATATCTAACAGAAATATGCTTCCTTGCAACTCCCACACATGCTTCCTAGTTCCACGCTCTGAACAAATTTAACTCCTTAGGATTCGTGGGGCCTTGTTGTATCCTGGGAAGCAGGAGACATCAGGCAGAATGGCATGGGGCCACTTGACCATATGAAATATTTCTCTTTTTCTACTGAGATGTTGCAATTACCTCCCCGACTTCCAAAGAAAGACCACCATTGTTTATTTCCAAGAATGAGATCACACTGTGCCTAATTATTTTCCTTTTTTTGCCTCCATCTTCCTATTCATGGAATAGTAGTTAACCATCTAAGGCTGCATGCTGAAGATAAGAAATGGACTCAAAATTTCTGAGAAATATACTTCTTGAAAGTTTCTTTTTTTTCTCCTCCATTTGAAGGGTTGGAAGAGAAGTCCATAAATCCTCTTCTCCTCCAGGCAATACCATTTTCTATTATATTTAGATATTTTCTTCAGGTTCACTTTTCTCAAACTTGGCAGTATTTCTAGATAGGGCAAAGTTTACAAGACAATAGGAAGCAGGGTACAACAACAATAAGACCCCTCAGACTTAGGAGAGCCAGAGGAACCAGCCCAAAGAATCATAAAATCCTATAATGAAAGACATTGGGTTGGCAGCAACCTCAGGGGTCATATTAATAAGGATATCTTTCACAGTGCTTAGCAGAGCCTTCTGCATATGCTCAGTTTAACTGAATTCAATCTAGGTTATTTGCTAGATTATATTGGGAATTGGGCAAATTATAAACTTAATTCCTGATGTCATAGTGCTTACAGTCTACCCAAGAGATAAGGCGCAAGTATTTTTATAAATTTGCATTTTTGAAAATATACAAAAAAAGAATAAATACATTAGAGGAATGCAAACTACTACATCGATTCACAAGAGAATGTTCCTATGGAAACTCTGATTATAAGCAATTATTGACCTGGACAATTAGGGAAGGTTTCTGAGAGGAAGTAGCATTTGAGTCACTTTTTAAAGTACAGTAGAATCATATATATCTATATTTACAATGTGTATTTACAATTATATACATATGCATTTATGTATACATACATGTATATCCATATATGCATATATACATGTATATATGTGAATATATGTGTGACTTTCCTGCCTCAGTTTCATCAACTGTTAAATAGGGATAATAATAGCACCTACTTTCAAGGGTTATTGTAAAGATAAAAAAAAAGATATTTTAAAGTACATAGTATAGTATATGATACAAAGCTGATTTTTAATAAAAGCTTGTTTATATCTTTCCTTCTTATTTCTCATTATGGTTCTAAATTGGCTGCTAAGTAATGAATTAACTAAAAGGTTAATCCTTATCTCCTGTCTCTCTCTCTCCTGTTGGCCTAAAGGGCTAAGGATGACTTTCATAGCTCTCCTAGTGGGAGGAATACCCTTCCACAGACTGGGGTACAAGTAGTGAATTCGTTGTTTCCTAGATTCATCTATGTCTGGGATGGGGTTATCTCATTCAAGATGGGGTTAACTCTTGATTGTGTATTCCATTCATTGGCACTGGGTTTTATGAATACTTGAATGGCAACTGGAGTATTATCTTTTCCTAGATTCCTGAGCAACAGGTTATCAGCCACCAGAACAAATGCATTGGCAAAAGCAGCAGCAATAGAAGGGATAGAGAAAGAACTGTCCACAAAGAGCAAAGTCTTGAATGAAGGAGATGTTTTGAACAAAATGAAATGTAAAATATTTAATAAGAAGCTCTCAGAAAGAAGTGGTTTGCAAATATCCCACTGAGACTTGAATATTAGCTTCTCAGCTGATTTGTAATCATTTTGTGATTCTTATTTAGCATTCTTCCTTGGAAGGAGTAAAGTACTGTTCCATACCTGATTTCTGTTTGTGCTGTGGATAACTTTTTTTCCCCTTACCCTCTGAGGGACAGGACCTTTTAGATTAGAGCCCAAAATAGAATCATTCCAGAGGAGTCTGAGATATGGGTAAAAATGAAACACTGGAAGCAACCTTACCCATTGTGGAGATAGGCAATTCCAGGACAAGAAACACAGGGTAATCTGAAAGGCAAATAAAGGACAGAGATTTGAAAAAGTTGTCAAACTCTATGGCCTCTGCCTTATGATGTATGGCTAGCAACAGTATTAGGTATAAGATTATAGCAGTAAGGACTGTAGCACCTGTATGAGCCTTAAATGAGATAACATTAAAACCACTATAAAAATATTAGCCGCTGTTACTCCCTCTCTCTGAGGGAGCAGCACAGGCTTATTGCTCACTTCTTGGTTTAAAGGAGTCTATTGTAAATAGTATTCATGCACTCAGTACTGAGTTTGATGACACAAATTCTCAGATCCCTTTCACCTGTGTTTTTGTTGTTGCTATTGTTGTTCAATAAATATCAGAACCTGAAAGAAGAATTATTTACTAAATTTATTTAATGTTTTATTTTTCCCTGTTACATATAAAAACAATTTTAACATTTATTTTTAAAACATTGAATTACAAATTCTCACATTGACTTTACCCCTTCCATTGAGAAGACAAGTGTGGTCATGAAAAATATTTCCATAATAGTCATGTTATGAAAGTAAATGTAGATAAAAAACCCAAAACCTCAAGAAAAAATAAAGCAAAATAAGTATACTTCAATATGTATTTAGATACCATTAGTTCCTTCTCTGGGTAGGGATAGTATTTTTCATCATAAGTCCTTCAGAGTTGTCTTGGATCATTGTAATCCTTAGATTAGCAAAATCATTCACTGCTTACAGTATTTCATCATCTTACAATATTACTGTTTTTTTTAAAATTTTTTACATAGTACATTTCACTTTGCGTCATCAGCTTTATTTTTTTAGCTTAATTTCTCTCCCACAAGAGACCCCTTGATGCTATAATGAGTTGGGACACTGGAGTGAACTGGCCTACTAGGGGTTCATAAAGACACAAACTGACTAAATGAAATTACTTAACCTCCCTGAGATTAAGTCTCTTCATCTGTAAAATAGTAATCATGCCTATATTTCTGACTTCCCAGGGTTGCTATTATAAGCAAATGAAATAATGAATATATACAATTTTGAAATTCTTAAAGATTATATAATACAATTATACAGCATTGTTGTTAAGAGTTAACTCCCAGACAAAAGGACATGATACTCTATACTCTGGTCAGGCAAAATTTAGAGTATTATGTTCAGTTCTGGCCCCTACAGATTATGAAGACTAGTGATTATCCACCAGGTGAGGACATGATAGCTGTCCTTGGGCATTTAAAGTGCTATTATTTGGACACAAGAAGAGAATTTTTTCTTAGTTTAGTTTCAAAGTATAGAATCAGGAAGAACAAGTATATGTTGCTACATAACAAAAGCAGACTTGTCCAGGAAAAAAAAATCCAACAATTTGCATTTCTAAAACTAGAATAAGCTGCTTCAGAAAATAGGGAGTTTCCTCTCCTTGGAATTTGAATCAAAGTTGGATGATATTTTGTTAAGCATATTGTAAAAAAAAAAGATTAATTTTGAATATGGGTTAGCATAGATTCCTGCTGAGAACCTTTCTAATTCTGAAACTATGATTATATGACACAAAATTTGGTATATCTGGGACCCATTTATATTTAGAAAGGATAGAGGTGGGGTGAGGTTAATGGTGGGAATTAGCAGAAATGAAGAGAGAATGATCTAAGTTCACTTGCCCATAACAGGAAAAGTCATTAGGGTTCTGGTGGGCTTCAAGGTAAGAGGTACTCTGGAAAAGGAAGAAAATTTGAGGATACATATGAATCGTCAATTCAAAATATTATAGCATAGATAGAATTCCATTTGGAATACTTCTTATACATATCATTCCAGAGATTAAATATGTGTGTGCATGTAATTATAATCCAAGAATTTTATTTTATAGATCAAAAACATTATTTTGTTAAAAAGTTTACAATATTTTAATAATTTCAATTTCATTGTAACAATAAAGCTAAAGAGAAAACAATTATACATGTTATGTCTTTGAAATCAAACAATATGGAGAATATTCAAGAGCTTTGAAATACAAAACTTATAGAACAATATATGAGACAATTTGGGATCAGGGTTCAAGGGAAGCAGAAAATGTGGAAAAATTGAAACAAAAAGCTGAAAAATCTAGTTTTGAGACCATGGAATCCTAGGTTCTTAGAGTTTATTTTTTTTTTAACTTTAAATAGGGGTAGCACTAAATGCATTACCCATTTCCTATATTGAATTTTACTGATTTAAGATCTTTTCCAGTATTACCCAATAACTTTTTCATATTACAAGGTAGAAAATACAAAGTTCCCATTGATAACATAGATAGAAAGATAATGGTGCTGCTAATAATAATATCAGATATTTATGTAATAGGTTGAGGTTTGCAAAATGTGTCACATCATTTGATTTGAGTCTCACAACAATTCTACACAATAGATTTTAAGGGTATTATTTTCTTTTTGTTAATGAGGCAACTGCATTTTAATATGGTGAAATTATTTGTCCATGTTCAACTAATTAGAACTGTGGTCTACCTGATCCCACAAAGATAGCAATAGTATTCTGTTATATCATATTGCCTCTCAATTAAGTCATTGCTTCATTCATTGATTACTTTGTCCTTTCTGAGAATTCTTATCTCATATTTTCTTTCAATTAAGTTCTGTTTTGGGTCAGAATTTTTTTTTTTTCTGAAGCTATTGAAGGGCCAGAGATTTTTAAAGAGATTTTCCCAAAACTACTTGCTTAGGGAACTGTTAGCTTAGAAATAATAATTCTTTAAACTTTATTGAAGTTTTATCAATTTATCTATCAATTTAATACCAAGAAGAAATTAATAGATTTTTTTAGAAAATAAAGATAATAACATCACTAAAAATAAAGCCATTCCTATGTTTATGGAGTTGTATTTAAAATATATAAATTTTGACTTACAGCGGTGGAACCAAGGTGGCAGAGTAAAGCCAGGAGTAAAAAAAAAAGCCAGTAAACTTCAAGATCTCACAGATTCCCTTAAAAGCCACATGAAACCAAGTCTCTGAACAGAGTCTGATGGAATGAAAACATTTTCCAAACCTATAGAATGCAAAAACTTCAAGAAAGGTCAGTCTCACTAGGGGGAAAAGGGTGTTCAGCCCAGCTCAGACAGACTCTGGGAAAGCCAGTGAAAAAGTCTTAAACAAAGCAAATCAGTAGAGGAGTAAGTCAATGGGATTGCTTCCAGTTTCAGCTCAGAAGGCACACTCTGGGAAACCAGGCTATTTCCTGAAAAGAATAGACAAAACTATCCCCTAACACAAGGGGTCCATATGCTGAAAGCCAAAGCTCAGAGCTGCATAGGAAGCTTGGAACAACACCTCCTTTACCCCAGGAACAGAGCTCAACCAAAAGAGAAAATACGAAAATGAAAGAAATGAAAATGAGCAAGAAACAGAAAAGAATCTTCACCATAAAAATCTACTATGGTGATAGGGGAGACCAAAACACCATCTCAGACAAGGACAAAATGTTCACAGAAGAAATCTCAAAGTATGATAAGAATTGTTCTCAAGCTTAAAGAGTCTTCTTGGAAGTGTTCATAAAAAGTTTAAAAGGCAAATAAAAGAGGTAGAAGAAAAAATTAAAAAGGAAATGAGAGATATGTATAAAAGAGTCAACAACTTGGAAAAGAAAGGGAAAAAAGCTGACTGAAGAAAACAATTCCTTAAAAAGTACAATTGATCAAATGCAAAACAATCCACTGAATAAAACACTGCATTCAAAAGTAGAATTAGCCAGATGGACAAAGAGATACAAAAGCTAACTGAAGAATATCACAAATTAAAAACTAAAAGAAGGCAAATGAAAGCTAATGCCTCTATGAGACAGCAAAAATCAGTTAAAGAAACTAAAAAGAATAAAAAAATCAAACAAAATGTTAAATACCTCATTTGGAAAAACAGCTGATCTAGAAAATAGATCCAGAAGAGAAAATTTAAAAATCATTGGACTATCTGAAGGCCATCACCAAAAAAGAGTAGGGACAGCATTCTTCAAGAAAACATTAAGGAAAAATACCCCAATATTCTAGAAACAGAGGAGCAAAATGTTCATGGAAAGAATATATCATTCACCGTTGAAAAGATATCCTACAAGGAAAACCACAAGGAACATTGTTGCAAAACTCCAGACCTATAATCTCAAGGAAAAAATACTTCAAGCTGCCAGAAAAAAAAAAAAAAACATAATTCAAATATCAAAAAGCAACAGTCAGGATTACTTAGGATCTGAAAGTTTCTACAATAAAGGATTGAAGGGTCTGGAATACCATATTCCAGAAAGAAAAAAACATAGGATTACAACCAAGAATTAACTCGTCAGTGAGACTCAGCATCATCTTTCAGAGCATGCAATGGATCTTCAGCGAATTGAGAGACTTGCAATCATTTCTACTGAAAAAAGCCAGAACTAAAAAAAATTAATCTATAAACATAGGACTTAAGAGAAGCAACAAAAAGTAAACAGGGGTAAGTATGTATTATTTAAAAGTTAAACTGTTTACATCCCTAGATGGGAAAATGATATCTGTAGCTCTTGAGAACTGTATCTGTTACTAGGGCAGACAGAGGGAGACATCACATGGACTGAGAGTGTGGTTCTGAATGGACTCTGATGTGATCAAAGAAAAAAGACATTAAGAGGTGGGAAAGGTTCTGTACTGAAAAACGTAGAAAGGGGAAGTATAATGGGACAATTATATCACAAAGAGGCCAAAAAATTTATTACAATAGAGAGAAAGAAATAAGGGGGATGAACATTATCTAAAGATTCACCTCATCAGTTTTGGCTCTAAGAGGAAACAACTTTATTAATCATAGAAATTTATGAGACCCTATAAAGAAGTATGAGGAGAAAGAGGAAAGAAAAAGGAGGGGCAGAATAGAAGGGAGGGCAGAAACACTAGGGAATAAGGTAAGAGAAGGGGAGAAGAGATGCTAGAGCACAGGGGGTGCAATATATTAAAAACAGTAATGAGAGAAGGGGGAAGGGGTGATAGGATATAAGATAGTGGGTGGGATGGGTAAAAAAACACTAAGAACAGGAAGGAAAGTGAGAACAAAAGTGTATACAAGGGAGAAAATAGGATGGAGAGAAATACAGAGTTGGTAGTCATAACTGAAGGTGAATGTGGTGAACACTTCTATAAACAGAAGTGAATAGCAGAGTGGATTAAAAAACACATTCCTACAATATGTTGTTTATAAGAAACACATTTGACAAAGAGAGGCACATACACAGTAAAGATAAAAGTCTGGAAGAGATTTTATTATGTTTCAGCTGAAGTTAAAAAATTATCAATTCTGATCTCAGATAAAGCAAAAGTAAAAATAAATATCATTAAAATAGATAAAGGGCTTCATAAACAATGAAATGGTCACAATACTAAATGTGTGTGTAGGGGGCAGAGCCAAGATGGCGAACTGCAGACAGCTTTCTCTGTGAACTCCTGAGACCTTCCCTCAGACCCAGACAAAGTGAGCCTTCGAACTGGTTTTGGAGTGAGGGCTCTGCCAATCATTTGGACTACAACTCACTTCTATCAAAAATCTACCTTGAAAGAACTCCGGAGAAGTTTAGCCTCAGGGGAAATCTGCTGCTGGTTGTGATCAGACTCCAGCCGGGGCGGAAGTCAGGGCTGAGATAGAGGGGCAGATTTTAGGCATCCAGGAAGCCCCTGGGAGATGCCTGGGCCACTTTGCTCTGCTTGCGGGCAGGTGCTTTGGCAGATCTGCCTTTGGTAAAGGGTGGATCGAGAGCAGCTGAAAACGTGGTCTTAGTGCGAATCTAGCCAGGCCAGCCTCAGACTGGAAGTCAACTCAGCAAACTGCCCCAGGGCAAATACAAATTGTTGCAGTTTTCTCTGCTTTTGACCAATATCCCAACTTTAAATCATGAGCAAGAAGCAGAAGAGAGCTCTCACCATAGAAAGCTTTTACGGAGAAAAAATAGAACAGTCCCCAGATCCTGACATTATGAAAACAATCCCAGATGAAGCCACAAAGGCAGACTTAAGTTGGTCTCCCTTTCAGAAGGCTTACCTGAAAGATTGCATTAAGAATCTCAAAAGAGAGCTAGAAGAAGAATGGGGAAATAAATTGAGATCAGGGCAACAGAAATATCAAAAACTGGAAAATAGGACTGGTGAATTGGAAAAAGAAAACAGTTCA
>JAJPUD010007436.1:96122-107745 GCA_023553655.1 Myrmecobius fasciatus | reverse complement strand
TTATGTGCTGCCCTTGGTGAGTGGGGAGTTTGGGGCTGGGCATTAATCGCTCTCTTAGGTGGGAGGAATCCTAACATTCCTCTCCCCCCCTCCTCTGAGTACACACCCCGGACATACCACGTGGCCGCGAGTCGGGGAGGTGGAGAGGAGGGCTGTTAAGCCGGATTCTAATTTCATTGGCTTTCGCCTCTGCCGGCTGTAGCAGCAGAGCTCTCTGATTGGTGGACAGGATTCTTTCCTCCAGGAGAGTTCTGATTGGTGGTCTCCTGGGGATCTCCCCCTTCTCCCTTCCCTTCCCCCTAGAGCTCTATTAGGTGAGCTCAGAGGTGAAGCTAAGGAATCTCTCCACAGAGGGCTGCGATTGGTGGGCGAGAGGGGTCACCTGGCGGTACGAGATTGATCCTCGACCCTCCCTACTCCCTCCCTCCCGGCCTCTTTGGGCTTCTCAGACTGCAGGTCTGTTGGTGTTCCTGGAGTCCTGGGAGCTGTCATTGGCAAAGGGGAAGGGACCCCTTTTCCTGAAGAGGAGCAGTTGCCTTTTCCCCCATACATAACATTCCATCCAAGAGGCTCTGGGGTAGGACTCTGCCCCCCCCCCCAGGACGGGGACAGGCTCCAGCACGGGTCTGGAGGATGCTGTGACCAGAAGATGGACTCACCAGGCAACAGCAGTGCCTCTGAGGCCTCGCCGTATGGGAGATATGAGCCTCGGTACAGTGAGGAAGATGATGATGTGGACCTGGCCTATTTCCTTCCCAGGTAACTCACTTTATTGTGTGCCCCTTCCCCCACTCGGCATAGGGAAACTGACTACACAAGACAGGCAACAGTGTGTCAGCACCAGAGCTCCTGTGTTCTAAGGAGAGAAGGCAGGAAATTGTCCTGGTGTGAGACCTCCCCCCTCTCCAAGTTTGGTGGTCTACAGTGTCTGCCCAGTGGGATGGCAGTACTGTGCTTGGGGGAAGGTGGCACAGTGATAATCTTAGCCTTTGCCATGCCCTGCTCCTGCACTACAGGAGCCATAGTGTTCACTTTGTTACACAAATATGACTGAGTTCCCAAGTAAATAAAAGGTAAAGGAAAGGGGGGCAGGCTTGAATGAAGTTGTAGTGGTCTTCAGTAGTTTGTATGTGATCGTGGAATTTAGGGCAATGAGATCTGGAAGTTCTCTTTAGAATTCTTTGTGTAGCATAGAACTCTTCTGCTAGTCAGAAATCAGGCTTTCATAACTTTTGGCTCTAGAATCTAATATAAATATTAGCAAAAGTTTCCTGAGAAACCTTACTGTTCCCTGGCCCTGCTCCCGAGAGTGGGCTTCTACAACCTGATAATGACCAAAGCATAGTCATCTTGGGGCCCCTAATAATAGAGATTGGTATGTGAGACGCTCTCTATGAGTTTTAAGTTGTTAGTATTGAAGGATCATCCCCTGCCATGAGGTCTCTCCACAGGGGCCAGGTGAGACTGGTACAGGGAGGTGGTGCAACCAGCCTGCAGCTCATCCATACGCTCTCTGACTCAGATGATGACAATGACAGCCCTTGGGAGGGTCGTCTTGGTGACAGATACAATCCACCTGGTAAGAGGAAAGGGTATTTGACTTCCAGAATTGTAGAGCATCAGTCTGCAAAAATTTGTTTAGATCCAAAAGACTGGAGTCAAAAGGAGGTGGGGAGGAAGATGAAGAGAATCTTTTGAACCTTGTTATCTCCTTTCATGATTGGGCTCCATCCTCTTTCACACTGGTCACCTTCTTAGCCATCCATCCATTGATAACTAACTTCTGTGAGTTAAAGAACTGAGACAGAGCTGCTGCTGCTGCTTCTTACAGTGGACTCAAACCCTGACACTCGAGAGCTGGAATGCAATGAGATCAAGACCCAAGTGGAGTTGGCCACAGGACAGTTGGGATCGAGTAGGATAGTGCAGGAGCACAGCTTTCCTCGAATGCTGCACCAGGTAAGCTCCCTTACCTGCCCTGAGCCAGAGACTGTGTGAGTAGAGCTGGATTTGGAGTCAAGAAGACCTGGGATAGAATCCTGTCTCAAAATTTGCTGTTTGACTCCAAGCAAGTCACTTAATCTTTCTCATTCTCAAGGAAAATGTGGGTAATGCCTGCCTCACAAAGTTGAAAGTTGTGACTTGATCAACTCATACATAGAGTATACTTTGTAAATCTCAGTGCTGTGTAAATGTTAGCTGTTGTGGGGGCAGGGGAGATTGCTCAGAAGTTTTGCCAACTACATCTCGAATGAAGTGAATTCTAGAGAAAAGCTCTTGAAGTTGGCGGCAAAAGTACCTTGCTTATGCTGTTCTTACATTCTTGACTCTTCCCCACAGAGAGAACGAGGCCTCTGCCATCATGGCAGCTTTTCTCCTGGGGAACGATCCCGTGTAGTGTCTCAGTAAGTTTGGGATGGGGTATCATCATTTTGAATTTAGATTTGAGGAGGATCCAGGGGGAGAAGTAGATGGGACCACACCATAAAATTAGAATTAGAGATATTAATAGGGAAAGTTATTAAAATTGACATGAGGAATGAGTTGTTGTAAGAAAAGAGTTACAGCTGTTGAATAAGGAATATAAATTTTTAAAAAAATCCTTGGTGGTATAAAGAAAAAAAGAATTTTGAAAAAAGGGGAGGGGAAACCTCATGTACTGGTCTGATTGGGGTGCTCTTGATACTGATACCTTCTTACCTTTGTGTTATTTTATTACTATTTTTCTCAGTTTCTTGCCCAACTACTTGAGCTTCACGGACTCCTATTTTCATAAGGCTTTCTGTGGTGTCTACAGCAAGGATGGTCAGATCTTCATGTCTGCTTGCCAAGGTATCTAGAGCCAATGAGTACTAACTTGAATAGGGAACTATGAACCCCTCCTCAGGATAGAGAACAATTTCCTATCAGTCCATAGATTGGAGAAGTTCCTGTTCCAGGCTGTATTATAATACTAAAGTTGGGAGATTCTGAATACTCTGCAGCAGAAGGAAGATCCTGTAGTTGCACTAGGTGATCAACATGAAATGAGAAAGTTTCCTGACACTTGCTTATTCCCAATTCCTAGACCAGACAATTCGCCTGTATGATTGCCGCTTTGGCTGCTTCCATAAATTCAAGAGCATCAAGGCCCGGGATGTAGGTTGGAGTGTTCTAGATGTAGCCTTTACTCCTGATGGCAACCACTTCCTCTATTCCAGCTGGTCTGATTATAGTGAGTATACCTACCAGCTCTATCATCTCTCCATTTTGGATCCTATAGTCTACATTTTCCAGTCTCTCTTCTCTGAGCTAGGTTCTTAGGCTACATTACAGAAAGACCATGCTTTTAGAATGGTCTGACCCTCCTCTGATGTTTACATAGTTTGCTTTTTGTTCCTTTTTTTCTCCTTTGTTCTAAGTTCATGTATAAAATCTTGGAGTTGAAAAAAACTTTATATATCACACAGGCTTTCTCACCCTATGAGGAAATCTACTTCATAATATCCTTAACAGATGTATCTACTTGAATGTATCTAATGAGGGAGAACTCATTACTTTTACAAAGCATTCTCTTTCATTTTTGGATCGCTAGAATTTATTAGAAACCCCTTTCTTATATTGAACTAAAATCTACTTTTCTAACATCTGTTGGGTCTTTTTCTACCCTCTGAAGTTACAGAAGGCCCTATCCCCAAACTTTGAGTGACTTTTGTCTCTCTTGCTTTTAGTTCATATCTGCAACATCTACGGGGAGGGAGACACACACACTGCCCTGGATCTGAGGTACTGGCTTCCCTCTTCATCTAGACTCACCAGAAATTTAGGGAAAGCCTTTTGCAATGAATTTCTCTGAAAGTTGAAGCACATGCTGAGAGGGCAGAATGCAGGGACTATCTGCTTCTCTGAGTGGGAGATCCCCTGGGTGGGAATTACATATCACTTCTCATTGGGAGGAATAGAGTACACAGCAGAACTTCCAAGTTGTCTCTGGGATAACCCTTCATTCTAATATGTGTAAGCAGGATCCTATTCAGTTTCCCTCCAGAAGTGGGATACATGGCTTTCTTTGGATCTGAAGTAGATTAATTAATAAAGGCTAAAAGCGAAGACTTTCCATCTAACAAATTCTTAACTTTCTTTTAGGCCAGATCAACATAGTTTCATTGTCTTCTCCATCGCAGTCTCCTCAGATGGACGAGAGGTGCTGGGAGGGTGAGTATTTCAGTATTTCTCCACAGTTAATTAAGAAGTTCAGGTCTAAAGCTGAACCTGGTTTTGAGGAGACCTATATCCTGATACCCTATTCAGTTGTCCAGGCTAACTTTTAGGTAGACTTTCTTCCCCTCCTTTTTAGTTCCCTTCCATTATAGGATTTGAGGCCTTAAATTTCTTCTCAGCTATGAAACAACTTTTCTCTGTGCTATAGGAGTTGAATTATATGAAATTAGGCACTTGAACCTAAATATAAAATCTTAACAGATTCTCCCCAGAGCCTTCAAAGAAGCCATTTCTTGAATTCTGACTCAGTTGTTATCTAGCCCAAACTTTTTTCTTTCAGTGCCAATAATGGATGCCTCTACATCTTTGATCGAGAACAGAACCGCCGTGTATTGCAGGTACAGTTGCTAGGAGCTAAATATCATGCTTTCCATCTCCTTTTGGCTAGAATATTTAGATAATGTTTTCTCCCTGCTCTAGATGGAATCCCATGACAACGATGTAAATGCAGTGGCTTTTGCTGATACAAGCTCCCACATCCTGTTCTCTGGGGGGGATGATGCCATTTGCAAAGTTTGGGACCGGCGCACCATGCGCGAGGATGATCCCAAGCCTGTGGGCGCACTGGCTGGGCACCGAGATGGTATCACTTTCATTGACAGCAAGGTGAACAAAAGAGGGTGGATCACACAGCTTGAGATGCCCAGACCCTAGCCTCGGGGAGGGCCTGAAAACAAGGCTGCCTTAGGAAGGCATTTCTGAGACTGTAGTCAAGGTGGGCTACAAGGTTGTCATAAAGGAAAGGACATGAGATCCACGTCTCCCCACTAGTCCTCAGGGATTAGGATTTCCTGGACTTGATCAAGTCCTAGGCCCACAATCAATTGGTTGAGAAAAGAGAACCATCTGACTATTAGTGCAGTAGGTAAACACCAGAAAATGAATTTGACTTAGTAAGAACAGGTAGCAGTCTCAGAGCCACAAAGTTTTCATCATAAATCAACCAGAAAAATAAGGCAAGACCCAAGACTGATATTGACAGTTAAGTTCGCCCTTGAGAAATCAATTTGCTATAATTATGTATTCTGCTACCTTGAATATTGTGTTTCAATTTGTGGCCATGGGTTCACAGGGTGATGCTCGGTACCTCATCACCAACTCCAAAGACCAGACCATAAAGCTCTGGGATATACGGCGCTTTTCAGGTCGGGAAGGCATGGAAGCTTCACGACAGGCAGCCATTCAAGAATACTGGGACTACCGTTGGCAGCAGGTGCCTAAGAAAGGTCAGAATCAAGAATCCTTATATTATTTTTTAAAAGATATTACTGAAGCTTTATTACATTGCTTCCCAATGACATTTGACATCTTACTCCTCAAGGCCAAACCCTACTTCCCCTCCCTCGCCCCCTTGGTTTGGTCAAGGTAAAAATTGTTTTTCTAACTATACTTACTTTTCATTGTCCATATACGTCTTCCTAATTTTCTCATATTCATAATTTCTTGTAGCACAATAATTTTCCATTAGTTTCATATATCCACATATTGTTCAAATATTCCATTTTCAATAGGTACAGATTTTGCTTCCAATTATTTAGTTTTTTAAAAAAAAAAGTACTCATATTTTTGTATATATGTGTTCCTTTGCTTTATTAACCCTCAGCAACTTTTGCTCAATAGTGATATCACTGGATCAAAGAGTATGTCTCCCATTATTCTGTTCTATATCTTCCACTAGAAGTCATTTAGGAGCTTGGCTACACTGCAGAAGAACCCACTAATAAGAATGTCTGCTATGTTTTCCCTACCTCTTGTCTCCCTATAGCCTGGCAGAAACTGAAGCTCCCTGGGGACAGCTCTGTGATGACATATCGGGGTCATGGTGTGCTCCATACCCTCATTCGTTGCCGCTTCTCCCCTGCCCACAGTACTGGCCAACGTTATATCTACAGTGGTTGCTCCACTGGCAAGGTTGTCAGTAAGTATCATGCCAGGACAGAAGGTCACCACAGAGTAAGAGACCTTTTTTCCCAAAGCAGGTCAAATTCCAAGAGAAAAAAAAAATTTGGATTATATAACAAGTAACTCAATGTAGTGAGATGGGTGGGGGGGGGGGGGGGCAATAGAGAGTGGGAGATGAAGAGCAAAAATGTTCCACTGAGTAAGACAAGAAACAATGAAAACTATTTTTTCATTTGCACATTTTGGCTAGGTAAAGAGTACAGACAGAAGTTGGAGGGAAAGGAGGAAAGGAAATGTGTTCTCTTCCCTTGTTTATAGAAAAAGAAGATATAGGCAGAAATAGAGCAAGTCAGAGGGTGACAGATCCATAACATAGTTACAGAGACAAAGATATCTACTCAAAGTGAAACAGTCACTGAAGGGGATAAGAGGTAAGGAACTGAATTAGATAGGGGTATACAAAGGAAGGTATGCTGGTATCCAAAAACTTCTCTGCATTACAGCTTTTTAAGATATTGCTTCTAAAAGCATGTTAAATTTTCTGGATTATAGGCCAGGTGAAATTAACCTAAGATTTAAACTTCCCCATCCTGTCACTAGGAACATCTTTTCAGAATAGGGTATAGTCAAGGTAATAGAAAAGACATTTAAAAAGAACCCTGATATATTAAAAAGGTTTTGCTTCACAAGGAAAATAAATCTAGAACAAGTGACTATATGAGGCTTAAACTGGGAAGGGGTTCTCATAAAGCAGGGATTCTTAACCTAGATCTGTAAACTTGTTTGCTTTTTTTGTTTTAATAACTTTTTCAGCATAATTGATTTGTCATTCTATTGTAATTTATTTAATACATTTAAAAACATTCTGGGATAGGGTCCACAAGTTTCACCAGACTGCCACAGAGGACTCATAATACTAAAGATACTCAGAACCCTTGTTATAGAATAAGATATGGATGGGCAGTACTTTAGTGGTCTTTCTCATTCTTTTCTTTCCTCTGTAGTATATGACCTCCTCACTGGCCAAATTGTGAAGAAGCTGTCCAGCCACAAGGCCTGTGTACGAGATGTCAGTTGGCATCCCTTTGAGCAGAAGATTGTCAGTAGTTCGGTGAGATTGGCAGGGGCAGGGAAGGAAATAGGATTTGAAGAATTCTGTGAAGATTCAAGTGATTCATTTAGAATCAAGGCTTAAGAGGGTTCTCGTCTAACAATTTCCTCTTTGCCCTTGTAGTGGGATGGCAACCTGCGCCTGTGGCAGTACCGTCCAATTGAATACTTCAGGGAAGACCTGCTGAATTCTGACGACTGTCCCACCACCACTCCACCATATGCCACCTTTGGAGCCTATTCCACTTCCCAGTAATTCTTGCCTGTCAGTATGGACTGATCTGTGCAGCCCCCAAGGGGAATCACCTCCTTTTTCCTCTCTCTCCTCAGGGAGATCTGTGGAGGAGCTAAGAGGGTTAGAGGATGAAGAGCAGAAACCCTAGCTTTTCCACCTTGGCTGTGCTCTGGGTGAGGGCATTCTGTCCTTTGAGGCTGAATTGTGTGGCCAAGCCTCCATTCCCACCCCAGGGTAGGCAGGACTGACAGCTCTAGAATATAAAGAGAGGTCACCCCCTGGTAGATATTTAGGTATGGTCTTAGCCAGGCAAGGAATGCTTATTTTTTATAATCATGTTTGGATTCTGAGACTTGGTCAGTATAGTGTTCCTGGGCTAGGTCTAAATGGGTTGGCCAATCAGAGTCTGATTACCCTTGCCTGGCTCAGTAGCATGGACCTTCAAGTTGAAGGCCAGACTAGCCATTCAGAAGGTGGCTTTGCTCACCACTGCTGTCCTTTTTTCATAATGACCAGAATGTCATTCCTTCTTAGGCAAGGAGTAAAGCTATTCCCTCAGGCTGGGAATCTGCTCTCCCTCTTTGTGTCTTTGAAGTAGGAGGTGCTACAGTGTAGGAAGTCCTAAGGCCCCCATCTTAATCTTTATGGAACTGACTCTTTTCAGTTTGTATCCCCTCAGGACAGGTGGGTAGGGGAACTAGACTGGTTAAAGTGGGGGTCCTTCTGTCTTACACTTACTTTAGCTCCCTCAATAAAGTTTCTTCAGAAATCTGACTCAGGCTGTTTTCTTATATACAAAAGCTTTACATAAATGTCTCCAAATTTGTGACTAGGGCTAAAATGCACACCACAATGTGCAAGGACATAATAGTCAAGACTTGCCCCTTTGGGTGGAAAATACCCTTTTTTTTATTATTATTATACATACTCTCATATATTAGATGCCTCAAGGTATCTGCTTTCTCTTTAATCTTACAACCAAAAATTCCCCATTAAAAATTGGGAATTAGCTTGGACTTGAGTTGCTTACCCACTCAGGAACCCAAAACATTTTCTCCAGGAAGTAAAGATAGAATTTGCAAGGGAGTAAACCACAAGGCTCTTGTATAAAAAAAAAAAAAAAAAAAAAATTAGGCCTCTGATGTATCAGGGCTCCCTTCTAAGGAAAAAGTTTACTATGATGGCCATTTTACAACCAGACCACAGTGCATCTTGGTTAAATGTGTAAAACCTGAGAGTTGGGAAGGATATTAGAGTACCAGCTAATCCAGAATCACTGAGAAAGCTTTTCTATCATATCCAAAAGAGGTTAGTTGACTTACTTAAGTTATACAATTGTTAATGGCATTAATGGCAAAAGTCTTGACTGCTATGCCACACAGTTTTCTGGTATAACCCAAAATTATATCAGATACTTGGGGAGAGAGGAGGAAAGGACAAAAATTGTCCAAAAACGGATGGAACAAAAAAACCGAAAAGAATATGTTCCCATCATTCCTTAAGGCCCATCTAGTGAAGTAAGGGGGAGCATTTCCAAGGATTCCACTCCAATTTTTGTGGTCTATTCCAACCCAGTTATTAATACAGTATGCAAATTTGAGGTTTAAATGTGATCTCCAGAACTATTCTGCTTCCCCATTCCAACTTCCAAGGACTCCAGCTTGGATCTGACTCTGGACCAGGGCAGATCTAGAACTTCGAAGCAAGGTGGACGGACCCCCAAGAGTCACTCTCCCAGGCCCAAGTCCGGGATATATGGGAACTTGTCTTGTTAGATCTGCTTTGGAAAGTTCCTGCACCAAATGAGCAGAAGTTAAATGTGAAGGTGAGGATGGATATAGTTCAGTAAACTCTCAAAAAACTGATGAGCTATTTCCTCTGATCACCCCTCTTTCCTTCCTTTTAAAAGTGGATAGTGAAGTATTTTGGCTGAAAAGCTAAGACAGTGACAACCATGTAGCAGCAGTTCACAAACTGAAATACGGATATGGGTAAGGAAAAGTGAGGACCCAAGGACATGTTATGGAAGGACATACAGACTGCTAGTGCTGACGCAGGAGCGTCAGCCACAGCCCCCAGCTGCCCCCCGCCCCTCTCCCTCCCCAGCTGCCAGTCTAGCTCTGCCCTGTATCTCCAGCACCTGTCACTGCCTGTCCTTGCCTAGGGGACCCTACAAGCCCCTCCTCAGCTGCCCAGCAGAGCAAGCAGTCAGAGGGGAGGGAACATGGAGCGGGGGTCAGGGGTGGGGGCAGGGACGGGCCTGGGGGGGCCGGCTTCGAGTAGTGCTGGGCTGGTTGCTGAGGGTACTGCTCTGGCTAGCATCAGCCCTCCTGTACTTTGGAAGCGAGCAGGCTGCCCGACTCCTGGGGAGCCCCTGCCTCCGGCGCCTTTACCATGCCTGGCTGGCTGCCGTTGTCATCTTTGGACCCCTGCTACAGTTCCATGTCAACCCCCGCACCATCTTCGCCAGCCATGGCAACTTCTTCAACATGTAAGTCTCTCGTCAGGCCCTTTAATGCTAGTTCCATCCACTCTGGGTTGTAAGCTCCCTCCTCCTTTGGGCTCTTGTCCTACTGCCAGTGTGAGCACTAAAAATAGGCTAAGGGGTGGAGGAGAAGGTCAAGGGTAGGGGGAACTATGGGGACACAAGAGGAGGATTCAGGAGGCCGGGCAGAGGATTGGGGGTGAGGAGGAGTTGGAGGAGATAGAGAGAGAGAGGCAAAGAATATGGGGAAATGGAGAGAGTGAATTGGCCCAGGGTAGATGAATGGGGGCAGGAGGTAGAGGAAGATAGCAAAGGTCCATGGGGAAGTAAAAATGGGACGCCTGGAAGAGAAGGCTGAGAAACCCAGAAGCTGGGATCTAAAAAGTCGTATTTCTCTACAAGCCTGTCTTCCCCTTCCCCTCTTTCTAACCCCACAGCAAGTTTGTGAACTCTGCCTGGGGCTGGACCTGCACCTTCCTGGGAGGCTTTGTGCTGCTGGTGGTGTTCCTGGCCACCCGGCGAGTGGCGGTGACTGCTCGGCACCTGAGCCGGCTGGTAGTGGGGGCCGCCGTGTGGCGTGGGGCTGGCCGGGCTTTCCTGCTCATCGAGGATCTGACCGGCTCCTGCTTTGAGCCACTGCCCCAGGGGCTGCTGCTCCACGAGCTGCCCGACCGTCGCAGCTGCCTGGCAGCTGGCCACCAGTGGAGGGGCTACACCGTCTCCTCTCACACCTTCCTGCTCACCTTCTGCTGTTTGCTCATGGCTGAGGAAACAGCTGTCTTTGCTCGGTACCTGGCCCACGGGCTGCCTGCCGGCGCTCCTCTTCGACTTGTCTTCCTTCTTAACGTCCTCCTGTTGGGCCTCTGGAACTTCCTCCTGCTCTGCACTGTCATCTACTTCCACCAATATACCCACAAGGTGGTAGGCGCTGCTGTGGGCACCTTCGCCTGGTACCTGACCTATGGGAGCTGGTACCACCAACCCTGGTCACCGGGGAGTCCAGGGCACGGGCTCTTTACCCACTCCCAGCGCCCCCAGTCCAGACTTAAGCGTGATTGAGGGAATAAAGGCAAATCAAATCCAGGTGCTGACTCTTCTCTTTATTTGGGTGCTAGCTCATTTGAATTGAAGGCTAGAGCACTACAGAAAGGGAAGGACCCTCTCACGGTGCTTCCTACATTCCAGGTGGATCCCTAACACACCCTAGGGTGGGCGGTGGCGATTTGCTACCATTCCTCCAAAGGCATCTCCAAAACAAGCCTCACAGGCTCCCCCAGCCCTACTCACATCCTTCCTTGGGTCTCCTGCGAGGTCTTTTATTTCCAGAATCCTCCATGAACAATTCCACCAAGGACAAAAACAGATACACACATGCAGACAGATGGAAACACTGGCTGTACATATGAAATGCTTGTGTAAGCCGACATGTCTGTTGCCTTCACTCTGTGGCTCAGACACTAGAGAGGAAGGCATGGGCTGAGAAGGAGTGGAAGAGAAGGGCAAGAGGAGTGAAGGAAGGCCTGGGGGTGTTGGGAGGAGATGGGACTCAGCCCTTTGGGTCAAGAGGTATTTGGAGGCAGTCTGAGCAGATCACCAGGGGCTGGAACCAGACAAAACAAGCGGAGTTTGGG
>JAJPUD010007436.1:17695-91122 GCA_023553655.1 Myrmecobius fasciatus | reverse complement strand
TCAACCTGGTTCTTCACTCCCCTATGCAGAGCTTACATAAATAATGATATGATGAAAAGAACAGTAAACATCAGTGATAGATGGACACATTGGTAGCAAGTAAGTCATGGGAAAAAAAGTAAGAAAAGTAGGCCATTGCATGGTTTACTGACCTCTACACAAAAACAAGCTATTGTATGAGTGATTAATAAATGAGCTGAGGGAAATAAGTTCTTGAGAAAAAAAATGTTTCTATTCTAAAAAATCTTATGACCATGTTAAAAAATTAAAAAGCATTGTATAAGTCTTGGAATAAGTAAATGTGACATTTTTAGAGAAGCTCATGTTCTGCCAGATATGACGTGATGACCACAAGGTACATTTACCTTTAGTTAAAGTTTCACTATTGTTATATTGTTTGATGAATTTATTCTGTACATTCTTTTTTTCTAAGAAGCATTGCACCTGGGGTCCTGGGAATTTCTGGGCCCCAAGAAAATCTTGTAATCCTAGCCAAATAATTGTCCTATCTCTAATCAACCCTAACTTTGTAAGACTATAAAAATCACAAGCTTTCTTGAATAATTTGAACAAGCTTTTGCCAATAAATCAAACTTGATGACCACGCCATAGAGTGTGCTGTCTCTTGTTCCACTTCACCGACTCCAACCCTCCATTCAAAAACCTAGTTCCCCGCGGAGGCTGGACCTCTGCAGGAATTAATGAAAAAAAATGCAAATGAGGGTGGCCTAGCTGTACCAGATCTAAAACTATATTATAAAGCAGTGGTCACCAAAACCATTTGGTACTGGCTAAGAAATAGAGTAGTGATCAGTGGAATAGGTTAGGTTCACAAGACAAAATACTCAATGACAATAGTAATCTAGTGTTTGATAAACCCAAAGACCCCAGTTTTGGGGATAAAAACTCACTATTTGATAAAAACTGCTGGGAAAATTGGAAACTAGTATGGAAGAAATTAGGCATTGACCCACACTTAACACCATATACCAAGATAAGGTCGAAATGGATTCATGAGCTAGACATAAAGAATGATATTATAAACAAATTAGAACAATGTAGGATTGTTTACCTCTCAGACCTGTGGAGGGGGAAGGAATTTGTGACCAAAGAAGAACTAGAGATCATTATTAATTACAAAATAGATAATTTTGACTATATCAAGTTAAAAAGGTTTTGTACAAACAAAATGAATGCAGACAAGATTAGAAGGGAAGCAATAAACTGGGAAAATATTTTTACATTCAAAGGTTCTGATAAAGGCCTCATTTCTAAAATATATAGAGAATTGACTCAAATATATAAGGATTCAAGCCATTCTCCAATTGATAAATGGTCAAAAGATATGAACAGACAATTTTCAGACAAGAAATTGAAACTATTTCTAGTCACATGAAAAGGTGCTCCAAATCACTATTGATCAGAGAAATGCAAATTAAGACAACTCTGAGATACCACTACACACCTGTCAGATTGGCTAAAATGACAGGAAATGATAATGATAACTGTTGGAGGGGATGTGGGAAAACTGGGACACTGATACATTGTTGGTGCAACTGTGAATGGATCCAACCATTCTGGAGAGCAATTTGGAACTATGCTCAAAAAGTTATCAAACTGTGCATACCCTTTGACCCAGCAGTGTTTCTATTGGGCCTATATCCCAAAGAGATCTTAAAGGAGGGAAAGGGCCCCACATGTGCAAGAATGTTTGTGGCAGCCCTTTTTGTAGTGGCTAGAAACTGGAAACTGAATGGATGCCCATCAATTGGAGAATGGCTGAACAAATTATGGTATATGAATGTTATGGAATATTATTGTTCTGTAAGAAACGATTAGCAAGATGATTTCAGAGAGGCCTGGAGAGATTTGCATGAACTGATGCTGAATGAAATGAGCAGAACCAGGAGAACATTATAAACAGAAACAGGACTACACGATGGTCAATTCTGGTGGACATGGTTCTTTTCAACAATGATGTGTTTCAGGCCAGTTCCTATTGTTCAGCAATGAAGATAGTCATATACATCCAGAGAGAGGCCCGAGGGAACTGAGTGTGGATTACAACATTTTAACGCTTTCTGTGAATATTTGCTCACATTTTTGTTTTCCTTCTTAGGTTGTTTTTTTTTTTTCCTCTTTCTAGATATGATTTTTCTTGTGCAATAAGATAACTGTATAGATATGTATACATATATTGAATTTGTCATATAACTTAACATATTTAACATGTATTAGACTACCTGTCATCCAGGGGTGCGGGGTGGGGGGAAGGAGGGGAAAAATTTGGAACAAAAAAATTTTTTTTTTGCAAAGGTCAGTGTAGAAAAATTACTCATATGTTCTGTAAATAAAAAGCTTTAATCTAAAAAAGAAAATTATCTATGCATATGTTTTGAAAATAAAAAGCTTTATAGCTGTGTGACCCTGAACAAGTCACTTAACCCCAGTTGCCTCAGCAATAAATAAATAAATAATAAAAATAAAAAGCTTTAATAAAAAAAAGATTCAAAAAAAAAAAACAATAGAAAATCGATGTTGCAAAAGTACAAGGAATATGCTTCACCCCAGAGAAGCCATGTAAAAAGTTATCTCCTTCCTCTCCTCTGTAGAAGTAAGAAGGTGGGAGTGGTCAAACATAATATATAATAGATTTTTTTTCAAGATGGTGGTAAATTTACAGAATTTTTTTTATCTTCCTCTTTAAAAAAAATTTTGTTAATAAGGAATGGTTTTTGGGAAGGAGAGAGAAGAAAGAGGGGGAAATTGAGGCAACATAAAAATAAATTATATTCATTTTTTTAAAAGAGAAAGAAATGTCACCTTCACCCCCCCCAAAAAAAAAACCCTACAAAAGACCCTCCAAAAACACATTAGCAAGATAATAAAACATGGGAATATTTTGGAGCTTTTCCAAATAAACAAGCATACTACTATGCTGGTGGTGGAGCTGTGAATTGAATCAAGTACTTTGGAAAGCAATTTGGAATTATACTAAGAAGAGGACTAAAATGTTCTTATCTTTTTTACCCAGAAATCCTGCTGTACTATGCATTTACCTCCAGGGAGGTAAATTAAAGCTTTTTATTTACAGAACATAGTGGTAATTTTTCAACATTGACCTTTGCAAAATTTTCTATTCCAAATTTTTCCCTCCTTCTTCACACCCCTTCCTCTAGATGGCAGGTAGTCTAATACATGTTAAATGTTAAAATATATGATAAATCCAATATATGTATACATGTCTATACAGTTATCTTGCAGCACAAAAAAATCAGATTTAGAAGGTGAGAAAAAAATCTAAGAAGGAAAACAAAATGCAAGCAAACATCAACAGAAAGTGTTAAAATATTATGTTGTGGTGGAGGTAAAAATTAAGGAGGAAAATAGTCCAATGTACACCAAAATATTAATAGCACTTTTTGTAGTAACAAAAACAAAAACAAAAAAACCCTGAAAACAAAGTAGGTGTCCATAAAATATGGTACCAGTATACTGTGTCCTAAGAAAAATGAATATAAAAATACAGCAAGGCATGGGAAGACATATGAAATGATACTAAATTAAGTAAACAAAATGAGAAAAACTATATGGACAATACCAACAACAATGTAAGCAGGAAGAAAAAAATAAGAAAATGGCAGATTACCAAACCTGATTCCAAAGAGATCAGAAAATGTACTTTTCTTATTTTTTGCAGAGAAGGATGAATGATACACAACATTGATCAAGTGAGATATTTGTAAAACACTTATGGCACCCTGTCTATCCTATAGTGGACACAGGGCAGTTATCATCTTTTGATATGTTGATTAGTTTTGTTGGACTTAATTTCTTTCTGTAATGATGGTCTGTCACATTTGCCTCCGACACTGTGTCTATGGAGAAGACTATAAAGAATTTGCTTCAAGGAGACTTGTGATGTATAAGAAAAATGCCTTAGAGAGAGGAACTGGAGCAGGGGTTTGTGTTATTTTTGGCTCATGATCCCCTTTGGGGTTTTGTTTGCAAATATATTAGAGGGGCCTGCCATTTCCTTCTCCAGTTTTTTATGGATTAGGTGATTAGGATTAAATGGCTTGTCCAGGATCCCATAGGTTGTCTGAGGTCATATTTGAATACAAGTCCTCTTGATTCCAGGACCAGCAATTTATTCACTTCTTGAAGCATGTATAGAAATTCTACAACTGGTTTTGATTAACTAACCACCTGTTGAAGAGAAGGCCCTTAGACTGCAGAGACATTGAACAAAATCTATAAGCTTTAGCTATGGCTTCTGCCTCATTTGCTTTGGAGGCAATCTAAGTAACTCCTTCCCTTCTGGCTTCTGAGAAAGAGAGTGGAGGCTCTGACTGATATTGGGAATTCTGCAAGAGCAAGCCACAGGAATTCAGGAGTACAAGATTAGCAGAGTTTCCCAAGCAGAACACCATTGATAGCCTAGATTCTGAGGCATGATCTTCAGGAGTGACCTTTGGGAATGTAGCTCAAAAGAATTCATCTAGAAGTTATACTATATTTGGACATGAACTTGGTAGGACCGAGACTCTGTAGTAATTGGGTTAAGCTTCAAGTTTATTCTCCTAAAGACTGAAGATAGTATAGGAGAGAATATTCCTCAGAGGTTCTGGGAAAAACGTATGTTTGTCCTTAATATATTTTTGAAGTATTCCTATGAAAATGTTGCCTATTATTAAGTGGTTAAATGGAACTGAAGATACTATTCACGGGCTGCTATTAATAGGAAAAAATAGTCTGTTGGGGTTCAGCTACCTCAATCCACTGAGATGTAGCCAGCCTGAGATTGAGAGATTGGGACTAAAGTATAAATGTTTCTTTTTCACTCAATATTATAAGGGATGACCCTATGGGGAAAGGAGAGAGATACTGAAAAATTTAAAGTGATATAAAGATGAAAAATATCAATATAGTTAAATACATACACATTAATTTATTCCCTGAGAGAAGATAAGAGAATCCAGTTTCTTTCTTTCATTAGCAAGGTAAGAAACAATAGATATAGAATGTTTCATATGCTCTTAGATCTTGCTGGTATAACCCTTGGTTTTACTGAACTATTTTTTTTCTCCTAAATTTTGCTAAAAGGTAAGTATCCTCATTGCATAGGAGAGTGGAGGGGGATATATTTGTAAATATATAAAAACAAAAGGCATCAATGAAAGTAACACCATCCTTATTCCCTCATGTTGGAATTTAGCCCCAAGATTTGCTATAGCAAGTAGTAACCTGGAGGCCTAACAAAACAAACAAACAAACAAAAACAACCCAAACATGGTTTGGAATTAGAGCATATATATAGTGGAAAGAACCTTGGATTTGGAGTATGAATTCTGGCCATTCTACTTAAGAACCTGTGTAACTTTCAGCAAGTCACTTAATGTCTCTGGGCCTCAGTTCCTCATCTATAAAAGGAGATATTTGGAGCAGATGACCTTTACTCAAATCCCCTGTCATCTTGAAATTCTCTGGTTCTCCTTTTTCTCTTCTCTAAAGTAATAGTTTTGGATACATCCTTTTCACTTATATTTTTCCTCTAATTGTTACAGTCTGCTGGCAACCACATATCTCAATATGTTTTCAAAAAATATAACAAGGAAAGACACTGAAATATAAGACATGCTTCTTAACACTTGAAGTTATCCAAAATAGAATACACTGCCTCAGAAAGTCTCACTGGAGATTTAAAGCACAGGCTGGAGAACTATTTACATTTTTTGGATGACTTTTTAAGTATATGGTGTAGAGAGTTCCTACTCTGCCGTGGCAACGTACAGCCTTTAAAGTTTCTTCCAACCTATACTCTAGGACACATAATCTCTAATATGTAGGATGTCTAGGATCCAGACATCCATGACCATGGTAGAGACAGGTTACTCCTATGACTCTCATGCTGGATTTGGAGGTTTGATATAGGATATGGGTTAAGTACTCACTCTGGTTTCTCAGAACTGTCTGTATTTCAAAGTGGGAAATCCCTTGACAGAAATGCAGTCATATTGCCCTTGAGGCAGTATCTGATTCTTCTCCTCCCACAATTCCCCAGAATAGATATAATAAGCACAAAGTAACCAGCACAGTTTGTTAGAGGAGTTAAGATCATTTATTTCCCTTACGGCCCTGGGGCTCAATACATAGATGGCTTCTCTTCACCCTTTGGGTTGGTGATCTTCTCTAGGTTGTTGCTGATGATGTGATAGAGCTCAGCCTGAATAAATGAGTCAAAATAGTAGCTAAAGCTTCCTCCCTGGCCCTCTTTTCAACTCCCCCCTTCTTTGCAATCCTTCCCCTTCAAAACATTATTATTCTATATTTCTTCTAGTCTTCACCCCTACTCACGTAGAAAGAACGGAGATCCATCACTATGGTCTGAAGTTCTCTATAGACCGCCTCATCCCGTTCATGCACCAAGGCCCGATAATCCATCTGGGAGAGGAAAACATAAAGCTGGGTCATGTCTCTGGGACAGCATGAGATGTGCCTGGTTTTCTCACAGAAGGGAATGAACAAATTGAAGGAATGCTTTCTGTCTCAGCCACAGGAAACAGAATTCCACAGGATCAGGCAGATTGGTTAGAATCCAGGAATCCTTCCTCTAGGGAATCTAGGGGTTCTTTTTGTTTCGGTCTTCCCCAACACCTCTTTTTCATCCATTCTCACTATCATATGTCTCAACTAAGAGCTGGAGGGACTTTCCATGATATTCTGAGATGGGTAGGAATGCCAACTCACCACATGAGTCTCCTTGGAGGCCTTGGCCACAGCATCTCCACGTTCAGAGAAGTACCTTATAGGAAGAGAGAGGGTTAACTATAGAGATAGGAGCCCTTTAGGAAACACGCTACTCTAGGGTATTTTCCCAAAGTCTGATCTCTTTGTGGGAAATGTCCAATGCAGAAGAGATTTACCAGCCTCTGAATTCTAAAGTGATTTTTCCCACTTCCCATGCCTATTCTCAAGCCTAGTTTACTTGGCAATGGTTGTCTGAAAGCTTTCCACTTTGGTTTTCACTGCTGTCACTCGTTCTAGAACCTTTTCCTGTGAAGATAAACAGAGATGGAAGTCTGAGAATAGCATAAGCTCCTCCTTATCCCATCCCATGTTTCTGATTTTCCCTTTTCTTCTTGTTCTCTACCATGGTCTCTTACCTCCCAAACATTTCTATACTTTAATAATCCTTACTTCTTCATCTTTTCTTTCCTTACCTGGATCGCCACACCAAAGTCATTGCCATCTTCAATCTTAGGGATCAGGTGTTGGATCCAGGTGATCACCTATGTCAGAGAAATTTCTATGATTGATTGCCTAATGCAGTAATTAAGCGCTTCCATGAAGAAGATACTACATTCTATACTACTATACACAGAAAGAAGAATAAGGAACAGTGCCTTCAAAGAGCTTAATTTACCATTTGTAGGACAACAGTCCATAAAGGCAGCTCATTTAATAAGAAGAAAAGGGGCTTAGAGGAGCCAAACCTTAAGGAAAAAAAGGTTTATAGGAAAGCCCAAATCTTAGAAACAGGTGTGTGAGGGAAAAAAGGAGAAGCCCTCTGTCTTACCAGAATACACTTTTCTTTGAGAGTTCGAATCTCTGGCTTAACTTGATCAACTAGTGCCAGGACTTTCTCATTCCCAGGGAGGAAGCCACACTTGGGGACTAATGGAGAAATGAAGTGTCAGTCATAGAATTCAAACATCTTCCTAGCCATCCTTCAGTCAACTGCCTTCTTCCCAATGTTTCTTTCCTCACCTTCTTTCTTTTCTTGTTTGTCTGTCTCCATCTGAAAAAGAAAATTATTGGAATTGAGAAATTTGAGGAAGACTGAGGAGGAACTATTGCTGTGGAGTTTGCAATTTCAATTTGTCAGCTCCCTGGGGCTTACCTCATCATCCTTGGGTGGAGGATCTGGAATAGGAATGTCCAATGGTGCTCGAAGGGAGGTTAGGTCAACTACATTAAAGGATTCCTCCTGCCCAAAAGTAACTGTTAGGTTCTTGTCTGGCTTCTTCTCTCTTAAGCCTGCCTAAAGACCCAACTCCATACATCTTCTCCCTCAATTAATCTTATTAATCTTTCCAAAATACAGATTACACCTGCTTCCCTTTGACCCACATAATCAATTGCCACAGTCCTATAAGGAAAGTGAACCTCAAGTCTTGAATATAAGTTAAGGGTACAAGATCAGTAAAGGTAAGAACAGGAAGAGATGCCACTGCTTACCTTCAAAAGCTGATGTAGCTGAATGATTTTCTGAGGTAGGAAGACTGAGAGGAACTCCTCAGCCTGCAACAAAGAAAAAATATGATCACAAAAGGAACTTGGGGGTGCAGGAAGGGCTCAAAGAACAGGAACCAAAGGGCTTCATCAGAAAATTGTAGTTTAAGAGGTTTGAGGGAGTGGGAAGGACCTTGGAGATCATCTAATCTAATGTTTTCCAAGATGAAGAAACAAACGCAGACAAATTAGGAGCTTGTTCAAGGCCATACAAACCTAGTTCTCAGACCAGTGCTTTTTCTACCACAATATGCTGGAGGCAGAGTGGAGGAGGCAGAATAGCTACCAAATCAGATTGGTGGGGAGAGGTTAAAACTTGAGTCTTGGGCCTGAGCCCAGGTCAAAGTTAAGGCTGGGATCCCAAGGGAAGATTATTAATCCATTCTCAGGACAGAATTTAAGAGGCAAGTTTATACTGAATCCAAATCGACTCACCTCCTGGAAGAGATTTTGCCGGAACACATCCACCTGTGGAAAGAAAGCAGGATTTGGTGGGTTCTAGGAGGAAAGGGGCGGGTAAAAATGAGGGGATGGGTGGAGGTTCTGGGGCTTTACAACCACCCACCCCCTACCTATTTAACTACTACCTCACTCTGGCTCGGCCCTTTCCTACCTCCATGAAGTTCCCGCCTTGCAGACCTCCTAAGGCCAGATCTGGGGGTGACCCCGGATGGCATGTCCCAAAGCAGAAGCGAAAGCACTAAAGGGACTGACTAGAAAGGCTCCCCAGCCCCCTAGTCCAACGCCTCGGTCCTGGCACAGGTGCAGCCACATCCCTCCCCACGGCAACCAGCCAGCTGGGCAACCCCTCACCTGCCTTACCTGTTTGCGGGCCTCCCCGCTCAGCCTCAGTTCACACGCCTTGGCCATGATGTTCAGGGCCCAAAGAAGTTCAGAAGACTCCCTGCTCCCCACCCCAGCTCCGGCTTTCACTTTCACTCCCCCTTTGGCAGCTCCGCCCCCGCCGACCTGGGCCGGCCCCCCGCCCTATCTCCGGAGAGCCCCCTGCTGGTCCTCCGGAGGTGCAGCTTCCTTAGAGGAGGGAATCCCCCGCTAGAAAGAAGGCTGGGCCTTAGGCATGCTTTGGTAGAGGGAGAGGCGGGAGAAAAGGACCACGGCTTTCTTTCAATCCACCGGTTACTAGTCCCGAGCGCGGTCCTTCCTTTGACCATGCCCCCAGGGCCACGCCTCTTCAAAAACAAGCCCCGCCTTATTTATAGTCCCTCCCCTTTCGTTCACTAAACCCCACCCCGGTCCATGGCGTCCTTCTTTTGCCACACCCATCTCCTGAGCCGAGTCCCGCCTCCCTCAGGGCCACGCCCCCCAGCCACTCACCCTCTTTCCCCTCTCTGGAGGCCGCCTTCCCACCTCCTCCTATTTAGCCTCGCCCGCTTCCGTCCGAGTAGTCGAGGTCCCTCCCTTTTCCCGGGGACTTCCTGTTCCTTGCCCAGAGAGCGAGGCCCGGGAACCAGCCTGTGGTTGAGAACCGAACCGGGCCGGGGTGTTGTCCTGCTGTCCCACTGCTGCAGCGTGAGCCGGGGAGCCAGAGGGGGCTAGCCGGTTGGTGCGGGAAAGAAGGCATCGCCTCCCGGAGGATCGGGGGTGGGAACAAGCCGGGCGGATGATCCTTTAGGGGCTCAGGGATTGAGGGACAAGGGAGGTCAGCGCATGCTGGGTGCAGGTCCCAAGTCATCCCGGACTCAGCAGTTCTGAATCCTTGGGAGCTGCCCGGGGCCGCGGCCCCAATCGGGCAGTCAGAAAGCCCAGGACAAGACAAGGGGAGGGGGGTCCCCACCAGTCTGCGTCCGGGAATGAGGAAGGAAGGACGGAACGGCTGGGCTGGGCTGGGCCAGGCCCTGAGCCCCAACCCAGCAGCCAGAGGCTGGTGGCTCCCTGAGATGGGCAAGCTGAATCTGTGAAGTTTGGGCGACCCAGGGGAGCGTCCCCTTCCAATTGAATCAACCTCCTTGTGCCTTTCCCTCCCTTCTACTCAGGATGTCAGGGGAGGGGCTGCAGGAAGAGGAGCGGGTCTTCCTGGCTGCCCGGGAGGAGCTGGTGGAAGCCCTGACAAGGGATCCTGGACAAACATTTTCCCGAGAGCAGTTGCTTGGACTGCTGGACAACTCCCTGCCCCTTTCCACCCGCTACCCTCGGCTGGATGCCTCCCATCTGGTCTGCAGCAATGCCCAAGGAGAGGTGAGGGAGCAGAGAGATTAGCGATATGTTTAAAGGAGAGAACTGACTGCGGGAGAGAATTTTTAGAAGATGGACAGAAACCTGTTCAAGACCAGAAGAAAAGGAAAGAATTAAGGGATGGAATAGGGAGCTAGTCAGCAGGGATGGGGACTTGGGAACTGTTACATGTGACACATATTTTGCCAAATCAAATCCTTCCATCATGCCTTTGCAGCCCAGTCAGTACTTGCGCAGGCTGTCCACTGCATTGAACATTCTAGAGAAATATGGCCGAAATCTGCTTAGTCCACAAAGACCACGCTATTGGCGTGGGGTCAAGTTCAATAACCCTGTCTTCAGAAGCACTGTGGATGCTGTGCAGGTGAGATTCTAATGGTGAGATCAGGGAGGATGCAACTGGGAAATTAAGTGCCATGGAAAATTAACCACCGGAACTGGATTATTAGTTTTGGGCTGGGCCAGAAGCTATACTGTGCTATGGATAGCCTGTTCTGTGAAAAGTGTGATAAGTTTAAAGAAAGGTTAATCATGGGGTTGGAATGAGAATGTCAAGTTACGATGGGGTCTCTAAGCAATAATGAGGCACAATATGCAGGTCTGTGTCAGAGGAAAGAGATACAAGAGTGGGCTACTCACAGGCAGTTAGTGACTGGGGGTTCATGACAGGGCGGCCGGGAAGTTCTTCGCCTTTATGGGTACACAGAACAGCAGCCAGATGGCCTAAGCTTCCCTGAGGGACAAAAGGAGCCAGATGGTCATCGTGTGGCTACAGTTACTGTGGACGTCTTATTGCTTCGAACTGAGCTCACTCTTCTCCTGGAGGTAAGGTATTTTCCTCATAAGTAGGGACTTAGCCTAACTTAAAGCCACCTTGTAGATACCAGCTCATTTGAATCCCAAACATGGAGCACTTCCTTCCCCAAACCATACTGAGAGAACATCCACTCTATTTCTTCCCTTTCCCTGTGAATGGATAGGGACCATTTCCTAGGGATAGTATGGTTGGTGGTTCTGATTGTGCTTCATTTATTCTGCCCACAGAAATCTCATCCACGGCCAAAGGCATTGGAACAACTGCTAAAAGAAGGATCTGGTGGGGAGGTAAGGAGGAAGGAAGGGGTTCCTTGGTGTCATGGGGAGATTGATGAGAAAAGGAAGCTAGGGAAATGAGGACTATGAGTTTCATTGAACCCTCTAAACATTACCCTTCCTTCCTCAGATGCTGCCCTTCTCTGAATTAGTTTCTCCACTAAGAGAGACCACTTCAAATTCTCTTCCTTCTTCCCAAACTCAAGGTACGTTTTTGGAGGAGGGAGCTAGTCAAGTGTGGTATCAAAATGATGAAGATTTATGAAATTTCACTATATACAAATGTAATTTTCAGTCTTTGTTTCTTTTTCATTAAAGAGATGAAACTGATTCCTTGAGCCTAGTCATATTAAAGAATGTATACTAGTTCATAGCTTATGTAAATTTGTGCACATAATCCAGGGGAAATAGTGTTCTCAAGGTAATAGGTAATTGGAGCAACTAGGTGGCCCAGTGGATAGAGTACCAGCCCTGAAGTCAGGGGGACCTGAGTTCAAATCTGACCTCAGACACTTAACATTCCCTAGCTGTGTGACCCTGGGCAAGTCATTTAACCCCAATTGCCTTAGCAAAAATTAATAATAATAAGTAATTATTTTTCTCTTGTCCAGGTACCATACCAGGTTCTTGCTTTCTATGTGGTTCTGTCCCAGGCACACTGCATTGCCCAAGCTGTGGTCATGCTCTTTGCCCAGCCTGTGACTGCCTTTTCCATCGACACCCATCCCGTGCCCATCATCTTCGACAGCCCCTGCTTGGGAACCGCCCAGCCTCCAACCTCAGCTCTAGGTAAGAGGCTCTCCCCATTCTTGATTCTTCTTTCTTGATCCTCTAAGGGAGGGATGAATGGGGGGGACATACTAAGAAAATTAAAAATGCTCATGAGTACAGAATTTAACCTCTCTGTTATTTAGGATAGCTCTGTGTTTTTGTTACAGTTTGTCAAACCTAGCCCCACCTCGGGCCCTGCTCACATCTCCATCCACCTTTGGGGACAGCTCTCTTCCTTCTTGGTCAAGTCCAGCCCCAGAGCCACCTAGCACTCGCCCGCCTTGGCACTGTGCTGCCTGTGCCATGCTGAATGAAGCCCGAGCAGTGTTGTGTGTAGCCTGTGACCGGCCTCGAGGGTGCAAGGGGGTAGGGCAAGGGACGGAGAGCCCTCGGGCCGGAGGAGTGGGGGGTGGATCACAGCGGGGCCGCTGGGCCTGTCAGAGCTGCACCTATGAGAATGAGGCTGCTACGGTGCTGTGTGCCATTTGTGAGCGACCTCGGCTTGCCCAGCCCCCCAGCCTTGTAGGGGATGTCCGAGACACTGGTGCCTGCCTGCCCGCTCTGGAGGTAATATGAATTCTAGCCTCTCCTCCAAATGAGACTGCCTATAGGTCTCTCAGATTGTTGCTTTCCTTGATGCTTTCTCCAAACTCCTTTTTCCCCTGTTTGCACCCTCTTGTATTCCCATGATTTCTTTCCTCTCTGTCCTCCCAGCCTTAGACCTTTGTTCCTGGGAAGTAGATCCAAAGGGTGAACCTTTCAGGGGTAATGACTGTCCCAGTCTGCTTTCTCTAGGCTGGTGACTGGCACTGTGTTCACTGTACCTTCCGAAACTCTGGCCCAGGCTGGGTGTGTTCCATGTGTAACCGGACCAGCAGCCCCACTCCACCACTTCTTCCCTCCTGGCTCCGTACAAGCTCTCTGGGAGAGGGAACCCGAGCCAGTGTCTGCTTCAAGCCTGTGTCCACACATCACCTGAGCACTCCTCTGCCCTCCCTCAGGGGAGAGCCCGAGCAGCATCGCCAGGACAAGATGCGGGAGGATGGCCTCCGATTGGTAGCAATGATCCGAGTAAGTTTGAGTAGGGGACAAAATCTTAAGAAAGAGGAGCAGAGTCCTGAGTATGGAGCGGGGCATGGGTTAGGTTCTAGAACTCCCTGCACCCGCCAGAACTCTTTTGTGATGGGGGGAGGTGAGGAATGCCTTTCCTTATCTTTGTCTTAATGAAGCCACCCCACCACTGGGGGGTGGGGGGTGTCCCCAGGCAGGAGAAGCCGAAGGTGCATGCCCAGAGGAGATATTTTCAGCGTTGCAATACTCGGGCACAGAGGTGCCTCTGCAGTGGCTGCGGTCAGAGCTGCCCTATGTGCTGGAGATGGTGGCAGAGATGGCAGGACGGCAGGACCCCAGTCTGGGTGCATTCTCCTGCCAAGAAGCCAAGCGGGCCTGGCTTGATCGTCATGGCAACCTGGATGAGGCTGTGGAGGAGTGTGTTCGAGCCAGACGCAGGAAGGTGGGGCAGTTTTCAGGTTGGGAGGGTGAGGAACTGGGGCCAGGGATAAATTGGTACTAGGGAATATTAATAAATGGTGGTGGAATTGGGGGTGGGGAGTGAGGTTAGTGTGTCAGAACAAGTATTTGACTAAAGTGGATATGCAAAATAAGGTTAAATATCAAGGGGGACCTTAGCATTTAGAGCTTCTGATTTTTTGGTTTTCTTCCTTATTACTGTAATTATTAGGTTCGGGAGTTAGAAGTTCTAGGCTTTGGGCGAGAGGAGGGAGCATTGCAAGCTCTCTATCAACACGGTGGAGATGTGGGACGAGCCCTTACAGAGCTACAGCGGCAACGCCTAGAACCCTTCCACCAGCGCCTGTGGGAGGCCCCCGAGGCTAACCCTTCCTGGGATGGGCCTGATAAACAGGTACTTGATTAGACAATCCATGGGAAAGCAGAAAAAGCAGTAAAGTTGTAACCCTGGAAAAGGCCAGGCCAGATGGGAGTATTCTGACAGATATTCTGCTGTGCCTTCACATCCCAGAGTCTGATACGGCGGCTATTGGCAGTCTACGCTTTACCAAGCTGGGGTCGGGCAGAGCTGGCACTTTCGCTGCTTCAGGAGACACCTAGGAACTATGAGCTGGTAGATGTGGTGGAGGCAGTTCGACATAGTCCTGACCGGGCCTTCCTGCGCCGACTGCTTGCCCAAGAATGTGCTGTCTGTGGCTGGGCCCTTCCCCGAAATCGGGTAACTTCCTTTCCTTAGTCTTGGCTGAGTGATGGTACCTTGCACTGCCAGCCTGTATACCTTTTCCCATGAAATGAGACTCTTAAACTCACTTCAACCCAACCTGCTGACTCCTTAAAAGACCATCAGATGGATTTTTTTTATTCATTAGTTCAAAGGAATCTTTGCTGTGCCCTCCCATTCCTTCAGATGCAGTGAGCCAGGTGTCTTCCCAGCCAGGGTACATGTGATCAGTCTTCACCTGATCCTAACAACCTAGCTCCTTTTCCTACTCCTTATTGTCTGCTGACATGACTCTCCCTCCTCCTGCCCCAGATGCAGGCACTGACCTCCTGTGAATGCACCATCTGCCCTGACTGCTTCCGGCAGCATTTCACCATTGCCCTAAAGGAGAAGCATATCACAGATATGGTGTGTCCAGCCTGTGGACGTCCTGACCTGACTGATGAGACCCAGCTGGTCAGCTACTTCTCAACCCTGGACATCCAGGTACCAAAAGAACCCAAAGTGAACATCATGGAGCTAAAGGGATCCAGGGTTCCAGGTGGTTGGGGACCCTTTCCACCTGCCTCTTCATGTTCTCCTAGTTGCGAGAGAGCCTGGATCCTGATGCTTACGCGTTGTTCCATAAGAAACTGACGGAGCGTGTGCTCATGCGTGACCCCAAGTTCTTGTGGTGCACTCAGGTGAGATGGTGAGGAAATGGCCAAAGAACACAGGGAAACCAGGAAAAGACTGATTGACAGGATGGAAAAAGGGTAATGATGTATCATAACATTTGCCTTCTGTCCCAACCAGTGTTCCTTTGGCTTCATCTATGAACGAGAGCAGCTAGAAGCCACATGTCCCCAGTGTCACCAAACTTTCTGTGTTCGTTGCAAGCGTCAGGTAAAAGGAAACAAGTCAAAGAGGAGCTGAAACAGTGGGGTGGATTTGAAAGATTGAGGTAACGTGGAAGAAGAACTAAATCATAGTTTTTGTTTGGGATTGTCTCTGGCTAAAATGCTTGGATTTCCTCCTATAGTGGGAAGAACAGCATCGGGGCCGGAGCTGTGAAGATTTTCAGAGCTGGAAACGTGCCAATGACCCTGAGTACCAGGCCCAGGGGTTGGCCATGTACCTGCAGGAAAATGGCATTGGTAAGGCCCTCTTCTGTCCCTCCTTTCCAAGATACAGGCCTCTTCCTTCCTCAATACATTCACCATTCTCTGCCATCATTTACCCCACAAGCCTTTCATCTGCCTTTGCCATTCTTACCCTTGTCAAGAAAGGTCAAGATGGAGAATTTCCTTGCTGTGGGCCACCTTTGCTAGCTTGCTTTCCTGATGCTGTTTGTTCCCACAGATTGTCCCAAGTGTAAGTTCTCCTATGCTCTGGCCCGGGGTGGATGTATGCACTTTCACTGCACCCAGTGCCGCCATCAGTTCTGCAGCGGCTGCTACAGTGCCTTCTATGCGAAGAATGTACGTGTGAGGTGGGAGGAGGAGGAGGAAGAGGATGGGGAATGGGACCAGGCCACACTTGGGTTTGAATGACAAATTATTAGGAGCAAGTGATGGAAGATATGGAGAGAGTAGGGTTTAAGGAGTGGAGGAGTCATTATGCTGTGGAGCTTCTCTCCCCATTCCCCAGTGTGTAGCTCCCCCCCCTCCTTACTTCAGGTCCTATGGTTTCCCACCACTACCCTACACCTCATGAAGGGGATTACTGAGAGGCCAAACTTTCTCCAGCTCACTTTCTTTTTCTTCCTTGGGTTCCTGTCAGAAATGTCCAGATCCCAATTGCCGGGTAAAGAAATCATTGCATGGCCATCATCCTCGAGACTGTCTCTTCTATCTTCGAGACTGGGATGCTCTCCGCCTCCAGAAGTTGTTACAGGTCAGAAGCCTCTAAGACTAGGAGGAGAGGACCTTATCAGGAAAAATTTCAATGTGTTAGAGTGTCGGGGTCCCGGTGTCTCAAACATTCCCTTCATGAGTCATTTTGAAGGCTAAGAAAGATAATCTAAAGCAAGAAATGGAAGCTAGCTTGAACGCTCACCTCTCACCTGTCTTTCCTTTCCCAGGACAACAGCATTACTTTCAATACAGAGCCTCCAGCTGGAACCCGGGCAGTCCCTGGAGGTGAGTGAGATTATCTTGGAACCCCTACCAATCTCCAGTTGTAGTTGCCAACTGAGAGGGGAAAGTCTTCTCTGTGGAGAAGGGGCAGAGGTGTGGGTGATGTGCCACAATTCTATGTTTATAGGGTGAGGGTAAGGAAGGAAATTAAAATCCTTAACTTTCTTCTTCTTTAGTTCATTCTTTGATATTAGTTGTCTATTATTTTAAAAGTATTATCCTAGGCATTGTGGTTGCTACAAAGAAGTATTCAAACAAAACCCCTGCCTTTGGGAGTTTTTATTTGGGGAAAAAAAAAACAAAACAAAAAAACATGCACTATTTGAAATTTAATTAGCAGTCAATATCTTACAAGACAACATGCAATGAAATGCAAAATTAGTGGCACAAAGTTTATTTTAAGAGTTGAGGAGTTGAGATGTTAATGGGGCTCCCTCTGTGATAGAGTTGATAATTCTGGATAATGATGCATTCTTGTCACCCACATTGGGAGCTACCCTCCCTTTGGTTTTGATTGAATAATATACCCATTATGCTTTGGGGGCAAATACCTTCTTTACAGACCTTCTGTCCCCTCAGGTGGCTGCCGTGTGATGGAACAAAAGGAGGTTCCTGGTGGGCTCAAGGATGAAGCATGTGGAAAGGAGACTCCAACTGGGTATGCCGGACTCTGCCAGTAAGTACCAGGCTGGGAAGAAGCTCCTTTTAGGAAGGTACTGAGGCTTGTGCACTGATTCCTTAAAGAATGGGTGCTGGAAGATGCCCACTGGGATGGAGTCTGGGCAGTACACACAAGGTCTGATGATGGCTGGATGGTGAAGAGTTCCAGAAGTAGGCCCAGTACCTTCTCTGCTTCTCTCCCCTCAGGGCACACTATAAGGAATACCTGGTGAGCCTCATCAATGCACACTCACTGGACCCAGCAATGCTGTATGAGGTGGAGGAGCTGGAGACAGCCACTGAACGCTATATGCATGTCCGGCCTCAGCCAGTAGCAGGGGAGGAAGCCTCCAGCTATCGGACTCGATTGCTACAGGTGAAGAGATTGTGGAGGGCTTCTCAGATATTTTGACTTCCAAGAATCCTCTTGGCCTACCTGGAATCTCTTAATATCTGGTTTTAACCCACTTTCCTGTTTCCTCCTGCAGAAGCTGCTAGAAGAGGTGCCATTGGGCCAGAACATACCCCGAAGGAAGAAGTAGCTGAGGCTGAGGCCCTCAGCCAGCTCCCTGCACCCCACCTCCAGGGGCTGGGGCCCTCAGGAAGGCCCCTGTGTCCCACCCAGGGGCTGGGGCCCTCAGCAAGGCCTCTGTGTTCCACCTCCAGGGGCTGGGGCCCTCAGCAAGGCCCCTGTGTCCCACCTCCAGGGGCTGGGGCCCTCAGCAAGGCCCCTGTGTCCCACCTCCAGGGGCTGGGGCCCTCAGCAAGGCCTCTGTGTTCCACCTCCAGGGGCTGGGGCCCTCAGCAAGGCCCCTGTGTCCCACTTCCAGGGGATAGGACTCTCAGGAAGGCCCCTATGGGGCCTGGGGCCCTCAGGAAGGCCCCTGTGTACCCCACCAGTTCCCATTTCCTGCGGACTCCCACCGAAACTCCAGCACCAATAAAGGTGTCTCCTCTCCCTGCCTCCTTGGTGGTCCTTCTTATTAGTCCCCTCCAGCCAAGGGCATCTGGGGACTGAGGGTTAGAGGAAGGGTGGGCCAGAGAGACCATGGAGGAGTTTTGCTGCGTCCTCTCTCCTGACCCCCCGACTGACGCTCAGGGCTTAGAGCAGTCGAAGATGCCAGATGGCCCCCTCTTCCCCACCATCTGCTTTTCCAAACCCTGAGGGTTTGACTCAGGCCTAGCACTGTGCTAGATGCCCAGGTGGGAGGGAAGGGCACAGGAAAAGCCCAAGAGGCATCTCCCGCCCCCACCTCATTCAGAACAATTCGGGCTCCTGTGGGAGCAAACTGCCCAGATCTTTGGAAGCGCCTGCGCCAGGAGGTGCCTGGCAGCCAGGCTCTGCTCTGCCCAGGAACTCCCTCCCGCCCATGCCCAGGGCCTGGTCCCCTGTGGAGTGCTGGGCCTGGGCCCAGCTCAGACACTTTTTCCAGCTCGCTGCTTCCCCCTGGTGGTGGCCGGGTGCCCTGCCGCTCCAGCCCATGTGATTTCAAGGAAACTACGGTGCCCAAAGGAAGCGAAACTGGGGACAGTAGGAAGGGGAGGAGAGAGAGAGAGACACTGTCAGGCAGCCGAGCTCTGCCTGTCTTCCTCAATCTACCCAAACAAGGCACCTGGCTGCCAGCACAGGTAAGGCCGGGCTCCGGGCTCTCCCTAGGGCACCTGGGCTCTGCAGGAAAGGTCTAGTCAGTGGACAGATACTTCAGTTCTGAAGGAAGGGATCCCTGGGGAGGCCAGAGAAAGTTCCTGTGGGAAGAGTGGACTTTTCTGACCCAGCCTGGCGGATCAGACCGGAGAGGCAAGGCCCGGGCTCTGTCGGAGGGAGGGTCCCTCGGCCGGGCGGGGGGGGGGGGGGAGAATGTCATCGCAAGGGGTAGATCGCCCTCAGACCAGAGGGCACCCTCAGCTTTTGTTTTTCTTGCCTCTAATGCGCCCCAGCCCTAGGGTAACTCCGCCTCCTTTCTCTTCTTCCTCTTTTCACTCTCCCCTATCACTCCCCACCCTTTCCTGCCTAATCTCTGAGGGACTGCCAGGTCCTGGCTTGAACTAAAGCCAGAGAATGAGGGGTCCCAAATGTGATATGAGAATTAGGAATAGGCTATGTAAAGGCATAGGTCCAGCCCCAGGAAATGCTCTCATGAAAAATGCAAGAAGGGGCCTCAGAAGCCGTCTAGTCCAGCTCCTCCGTTTTACAAATGAAGAAACTGAGACCTCTAGAGAGTAAGACCCTTGCCCACAGCCTCAGAGCCAGGTTTCTCTACACTGTGCCAAGTTAGTCCTTCTGGGTTACAAATAGTGATTCAAGAGAAGGAAAATTATATGATTCTTCCCTATGAAGAGTGAAAAGACCCTGACTCTAAATCACAGATATGAATTTTGTCCCAAATAGAATTGCCTAGTTTGGGACAATGGATAAAAACCGGTTTCCATAATTTCTATTATTAATGAAATAAAAATGATTGAACTTTGAATAGTTCAGAGGCTTTTGTTCCAGAGGCTTCAGTGGTGGTTCTCGTCTTATTTCTGCGGATGTTTCCACTTAGTCCCTCCAGGATGGCATCTGGCCGGGCTAGATATACTCGAAAACTTCGGAACTGGATTGTGGAGCAGGTAGAAAGTGGGAAGTTCTCAGGAGTCTGCTGGGAAGATGCAGACAAGACCATGTTCCGCATCCCCTGGAAGCACGCAGGCAAGCAGGATTTCAGAGAAGAACAAGATGCAGCCCTCTTCAAGGTACAAGAGCTTACAGACCCCTTTCCAAGCCCCACACAACTGAGGGTCCTGAACTGGGCACAGAGACCTTCCTTTCCAAAGACTTGAAAGACCTTAGACATTCTCTTTTCTGAAAAATCTGGAAACAGACTTTTCTGAGTGTTAGGGACACCTAGAAATGGCCTTTTCTGGCAATTGGGTGGTGAGAAGCCTGAGTATTTTCCAGTGGTTATGTTCCACTTAAGGGGGTGGATCTGTTAAGTGGTTAAAAGTATTAAGTTGATGGGGACCTCAGTGATCATACCCATTTCCTCCCTCCCTTCTAAAGGCATGGGCAATATTCAAAGGGAAATATCGAGAAGGAGACCAAGCAGACCCTGCAGCTTGGAAGACCCGCCTTCGGTGTGCCCTCAACAAGAGCTCTGAGTTCGAGGAGGTCCCAGAGCAAGGCCACATGGAGGGGTCTGAGCCCTACAAGGTGTACCGACTCCTGCCTGCTGGCACTCTTCCTGGTGACTACTGCCCCCCATGCTCCCTAGTTCCCATTCTTGGAAGCAGTATAGGAGGTGGGTGGGTTTGAGGCATCTGGGGAGGGTTCCTTTTTCCCTAGCACAGAGCTTTCAGGAAATAATGAGTTACATTTTTTTATAGCAGTTAGGTTTACAAAGTACTTTCCTCCTTGTGAGTTGGGTAGTGTAAACAGCCTCTCTTCATCTTATAGGTGAAGAAACTGAATCTCAGAAAGGTGAGAAGGGATCTCCTGCCTTGTACTCTCTCACTCCCAGACCTTCTCCCATCTTGGCTTTCTTTTGCTCTTTGCAGATCCATCCTTGACCCCCTCTCCAGTTCCTGAACCCTGTGGAGCTTCCACAACCCCACAAAGGACCCAGAAACTTCAGCCAAAGAGAAACCACAGTTTATTATCCTCGGAAGAAGAAGATAATGTAGAAAATAAACGGAGTTGTATTCTTAGCGAGCCCTCTCTGCAGAACTCCTGTGAAATCATGGTGAGTCCCAAGAGGTGCACTATAAGGGAGGGCATGAGTTTGGCAGCCCAGGTTTGAATCATAGGTTTTTGGGGAGGGAATATTCATTGCTGATTGAGCCATTCTTTGATCTTAGATAAAAAGTGAGGGACCTAGCAGCAGCTTTCAGCCTATGGACGATTCTGGTATTGGGAGCAACAGCAGTAGTCCTGAATCCCATGAAGGTAATTTCCCTGTCCCCTTCCTCCTTCCAACTAAGGCAGGCCTTCTAGAGCCATACCACCCTGACCTCATCTGATCTCCTCTGGTCCTGATAGCCCAAGTGAGCTTTGGAAAGACACTAGTCTATCTTGATCTCTATGATTTATAAAAGAAGGGTCCTAGATTATGTGACCTCTGAATGTCTTTCCAGCTCTAAATCTTGATCCCATCATTTTAATGAAATTTCCAGTTGATTGTTGGTTGGTTGATTTTTCCTGCCTACTTACTGGAACTCTCTCTCCTTTTCTTATATATTTGCTGCTTCTACTGATGCCACTTTACAAGATGATCCAGAAATGCTCCAGTTTCTTCCTCTTTCGGACGCAGGTAAGTAGACTCTAGATTCATGGCCTTTCCTTTCTATGACCCATCCCTACTCTCCTTCCTTTGATTGTTTTTTTTTTTTTTTTTTAACAGCCCTTATATGTTCTGCTTTCTAACCTTTCCTTTGGGACATCTCTGAGCCAGAAGCAATTGATTCCCTGAGTGATTTGGATTGAGGTTTCTGAGAATGTCTTTCTGCTCTATTGAACAATTTTTGAGTGATACACAATGTCCAGGGAGGGAATGTTGAAAAAAAGAAGGAAAGCTTCTTGAGAAACATTAGGAGATCTGAAAGAGATAATTAACAAAGAAGACTAGCTAGATTTATGTTTTTCTATGTTCCAGACACTGCTAAATCCTGGTAATACAAAGAGAGGCAAAAACCATTCCCTGCTCTCAAGGAGCTCACAATTTTCTGTGGGAGATAATATGTAAAGAACTATGTGCAAACAAGATGTATTCAGGATATACTAGAGGTGGTTTCAGGAAAGGTGCTAAGAGTAAGGAGGGTGGGGAAGGATGTCACTCAGAAGTTGGAACATTAGCTAAGACTTGAAAAAAGCCAGGGAAGCCACAAGGTAGAGAAGGGAAAGAAGAGAGTTCCTGCCATAGAGGACAAGCATTGAAAATACTTGAAGTCTGGATATAGAGTATATTCTGCATGGAATAGTAAAGTGGCCAGTCACACTAGATAGTGAGTACTTGGAGAGGAATAACATATCAGAAGATTAGAGAGATAAGAAGGACTTCCAAAGCCAAACGAGTTTAAATTTGGCCTTGGACCAATAGACATCTACCAAAGTTTGTCAAATAGGAGGATGATATGGGCAAACCTTTCTTTCAAGAAGATCAATTTGACAGTTGAGTGGGGGGAATTGATTAGAGTGGGGAGAGAGTTGAGACTAGGAAACCAATTAGCAGGTACTGAAACAGTCCAGGAATGAGATAATGAGAAGCCAGACTAGCTTAGGGGCAGAGCCAGAGGAAAGAAAGGGTATGGGATACGACAAATGTTATTAAAGTCAAATTGACAGGGCTTGGTTACTGATGAGATACGGGATGTGAGAGAGTGAAATGTTAAGAATGTCACATAGGTTGGAAGCTTGGTGACTGGAAGCATGGTGGTACCCCGAGCAGTAGTAAGTTAGAGGGTTTGGGAGAAAAGATAATGAGTTCAGTTTTAGATGTGTTGAGTTTATGGTATCTATAGCATGTCCAGTTTGAGTTGTTTAAGGTTAGAGATGTTAGAGGTAGGAGACTGGAGGTTGTGAGAGAGGTTAATTCTGGACATGTAAGGCTGAGTTATCTGTAGAGAAATGATTGAATCCAAGGGAGCTGATGAGGTCACCAAATGAAATAGCAGAGATGGAGAAGAGAAAAGAGCTCAGGACAGAGCCTTGAGGGACAAAACATGAATTGGAATAACACCCAGCTAAGGAAACAGGAATGGTCATATGGTGGAAGAACCAGGAAATAGCAATGTATCGAGTAGAAGAGAGGGATAGAGTGATTGACTGTCAGACTGCCAAGCCTTCCAAGAAGGAAGAAGACAGAAAAAAGTCTATTGGATTTGGCAGTTAAGAGATCATTAGTAGCTTTGGAGAGAGTAGTTTTGGTGGAATGATAAGGTCATAAGCCAGACTGAAGAATTAAGAGTCATTTTTTAAAAAGTGGAAACACCTCTTATAGATATCCTTCTCAATAAGTTTAGCCACAAAAGGGAAGAGGAAATATTGCACAATAACTAGTGAAAATAGATGGATCAAGTGAAGGTTTTGTGAAGATGAGGGAGATGTATGTATGTTTGTAGGCAGTAAGGAAGCAGATAGGAAGAGATTGAAGGTAAAAGAGTAGGGATGAGGGGCAGCTAGGTGGCGTAATGGATAGAGCACCACCCCTGAAGTCAGGGGGACCTGAGTTCAAATCTGGTCTCAGACACTTAACATTCCTTAGCTGTGTGACCCTGGGCAAGTCACTTAACCTCAATTGCCTCAGCAAAAAAAAAAAAAAAAAGAGTAGGGATGAAAAAGGGGGGCACATACTAGAGAAGATAGATACAATAAGATCACTTGTATAGGTTTGTTTTCACAAGGAAAAGTCCCATTTGTTTAGATGAGATAGGAATGAAAGAGAATAACAAGACATCTGTGTGATGTGAGAAAAGGAATTGGGAGAAGAGAAAGCTGTCTGCAAATGGCCTCAATATTTTACTGATATGTGAGGCAAGGTTCTCAGCTGAGAGAACTGGGGGAGGGGATTCAATAGGAAGTAGGTTTCAATTCAGATTCCAATTCTGATGCCACATCCTCTTAAGAGAAGATTAGGTAAAAGGAGATAAGTGTTCTTGGAGGACTTTGGAATTGGAGATTTTAGAAATGAAAGGGAACATTACTCCCTAATTTGATAGAGCAGGAAAGCAAAGATTAGAAAAGTGAGTTGATTTGTCTTAGGTCATATAACTTATCAGAGTTGGAACTGGAAACCCAAATTTCTTAACTTCCAGTTTGGTTCACTTTTTTTTTTTTTTTTTTTTTTTGCTGAGGCATTTGGGGTTAAGTGACTTGCCCAGGGTCACCTAGCCCAGCTAGGAAGTGTTAAGTGTCTGAGATCAGATTTGAACTCAGGTCTTTCTGACTTCAGGGCTGGTGCTCTATCCACTGTGTCATCTAGCTGCCCCAAGTTTGGTTCACTTTCATTATTCCCTTGTCACAGGAACCACCTGGTAGTGACTCCTGGGATCTAATTCTGACCAGCAGAATAGCATGTCATGTGAGAGTTTAGTAATGATACAAGGAGACTGAAAGGCAGTTACAGTGAAGGTCTCTTTACCTCTTACCTCTGATTTATTTCCTCTCTATACAGAATATATATTTTCTAAGCACTGCAAGATTATTATTATTTAAAGAAAAGCATATATTCTTTCTCAAGCAACATCTGCATCAGTAAATTTGTTTTATGACCTTCAGAAGATATTTCTGACTCTTTGGGCTATGTCAGTCTTTCCTTGGGCCTGTTAGCTTTACTTCAAAGAGTAAGATAAAGATGGTAATGACAAAACATTCTTCTAATTTCTCTAATGTGCTGTATTTCACAGCTGTGGGGACTGAAAAACTGACCCAACCTAATGTTGCAGTCCCCTTTGACCTTTTTACAGGTTTTCTGGGTTCCACACTTAAGTGTAGTACTCAGCACTTCAGCTTGTCTTCAGCTAATATCTCAATGCAGATAATACATCCATCTGTTTGGACCCAAATTCTTTCCTGAATTCCAGTTTCCAGATTCTTCCACCTATCAGACTTCTCCCCCTGAATATCCCATTGGTGTTTTAAATTCCAAAACTCAGCATGTCTGAAACTAAAGTTTTCCTTACACTGCACACATTCATTTTCTGTCTCAACTATTCTATCTTTGGTACCCCTTTATTGGGATTATTTTTTACTCTCCTCTCCCTCTCAGCTACCATATCTAGTCATTTACCAATTACTCCACCTTGACAGCTTCTCTTACATCTCTTATGTTCTTATTCCAGCTGCTACCATTCCTCATTTCCATCCATATGAACATATGCAATAGCCTTCTATTTCAGGTTTCCCTGACTCTGCCTCCTTCCTCCAGCCCATTTCTTCAGACCTTGGCCAAAATAAGCATTATTGAAATCTTCAGTGATTCTTTGCTAAACTAAGTAAAGTTTATACTTCAGGGCTGGCTGTTCATCTCCCTCCTTCCACAGTCTGACACACCCCACTTTTCCAGACTTATTAAACATCTATCTCTCTCTCTGTAGTATATTCTGTGGCCAAAAGGGAATATTCTGCCTTATACCCTTCCAACTTGGTATTTTGTTCATGGTATTTCCTCCTGAGTCCAAAATATTCTATTCTATATCTTGTCTCTGCCCTTCAACCCACAATCTCTTAGCCCCTCTGTCTATTGAGTTCCTGCCCATCCATTAAAATCCAATTCAGATGCCAAATCCTCAAGGAAATCCTTCCTTCCCCAGTAGGTAAACTTTTTCCCCCTTCTGACTACTTAGCACTTTACATCTTTCTAATACACTTATAACCAGAACTGTGTATTGTACCTTTATGTATTTGTGTCATCCCCAAAAAAACTATGAGGGCAAAGCACATGTCCTAGCTAAGCTTTTTTTCCACCCAAAGTTTCTAATGCACTATTCTACACAAGTTATATGTTTGAGGATAGCTACGTGCTTATCCAACCTTAAAATGCTGTAGAATTTGAAGTTATTATTGGTATTTTATAAGTGTTTCTCGAATGAACAAATGGTCAAATTACTGAACCTCTCCAGCCTTCCTTACCTATAAAATGAAGAGGTTTTATAACCTTTTTCAATGTTAGCTTCCTCTAATGTGTTGTATCTTTTTTCCCATTCTCTCCAGATTACTCCCTTTTGCTCACCTTCCACTACAGTGGGCATTTGGTAGGAAAGACTGAAGTGAATAGCCCTGACTTCCGACTCGTAGCCAAATCTTCAGGATCCCAGAGTACCATGGAACAAGTGGTGCTACCTTCTGCCAGCGTACTGTCTGAACCAACCCTCCAGGTGTCCACAGAACACCTCCTGAACCTCTTTGATCGTGGCATCTTGGTAGCTAGCAATGCCCGTGGTCTCTTCGTGCAGCGCCTCTGTACCATCCCTATTTCCTGGACTGGGCCCTGCACTCCATCTGGGCCTGGACCCCATCTGCTACAGGACAAAATATGCGTAGAAGTCTTTAATCCTACCAAATTCTTCCAAGGTGAGGACTGTTCCACTCCAACCCAGCCTTAACCTCAAGGACCCTAACCACTCCTCATCTTGAGAGTGTCCTAACTTTTAGAATCCTGCTCCTTCCCTGCTATCAGTCCCATGGTTGTCCTGAGCTCCACTCACAAGCTCCTGGGTCTGTAATTCCTGCCATCCTGAGTCCCTTCCTTCCCCCACTTCTTTCCCAGTCTAGACACATCTCTGTGAGACCCTGGGTGGACTGGGTTGAGGGATTGTGACTAGGGGGTCATATTGCCTCTTATTCTGTGTATTTTCGTTCCTCTGATTTCTGCCCATCCTCTCCTCTCTTTTTGTTGCTTATTTCCTTTCCTTTTTTTAAATCTCCTTTTTCTCCTTGCATCATTTTACTCCTTTCCCACACCTCCTCACTCTCTTGCTCTCCACTGCTTCCTCCCAAATTTCTTGCTCTCTTTCCATTAGACCTATCTCGATACCACAAGGGCCTGGCCCCACCCCCTGAGTTCCAGGTGACCCTAAATTTTTTGGATGAGCACTGTGGTCCTGGATATACTCATAAGAATCTCATCACAGTCCAGGTAATATGATTATCTGGGATTGCCTAGAGTCTCTGGGATGAAGGGGGATTCTTCCAGAATGAATGAAGGTTTGACTCACTGATATCTGCTCTTCCTGTACAGATGGAGCAGGCCTTTGCCCGAAAGCTACAAAAAATTGGATTTATATAAGGAGAAATGTTCCGTTCCCTTGACATCTGTTACACTGGTCTTCTTCTTCTTCCTTTCCTTTAACTCTTGAGGGGCATGCTCTTCATTGTATGTTCTTCTAGTTGGTGTTGGTGCCTTCTGTGAGATGTATCATCATGCTTGGATAGCTGATAAAGGGGGAAGGTGCTTGAGAAATCCCAATAGCTCAAACTCAGAGTGCCCTTCAGTTCCAAGCCCTAAAAATAACTTTATATTCACCGAATAAATTTTTGAATAAAGTTTTGTTGAAAATGAAATTCTCTGATTTATTGGGAGGAGACTGATATATCAGGGTAAAGCAAGTATGGTCATTGCAGAGTCAGGAAAGAAAGCATCTTATCGTTTAAAAAAGGGGTTCTTAACCTGGATCCTATGGAGGAGAGATATCAGATGTTTAATCAACTTGTAACTTTTAAAATATTTTAATAATTGTATTTTAATAGAAGTAGGTTCCTTTGTAGTCCTATTTTATTTTTGTGCATTTAAAAACATTAGGGAAAAAAAATTAGAGAAGGGCCTATAGGCTTTAGTAGACACGAAAAGAGTCCATAACACACACAAAAAGGTTAAGAACCCTTGACACATCAGAAGATGTGGATTCTCTTCCTGGTCACACCTTCCCCTCACCCCAGTCATATCTTATATTTCTATATTCCCAGAGGTCTTTGACCTGTACAGTTCCATAAAGGCCACTAAAGACCAAAGTGGGAATCATCTACTCAGAGAAATGAGCAAGGCAATAAGTTTTAGAAGCAAAGATGGGTATGCAGGTCTTCTGTAAGAGGCAATTAATCAATTAAGTTTCTGCTCTGTGTTAATTGCTAATTTAAGAAGCCAAGAGACAGTTGTTTTTTTTGTTTTTTTGTTTTTGCTTTTTTGCTGAGGCAATTGGGGTTAAGTGACTTGCCCAGGGTCACACAGCTAGGAAGTGTCTGAGACCAGATTTGAACTCAGGTCCTCCTGACTTCAGGGCTGGTGCTCTAACCACTGCGCCACCTATTTGCCCCCCCACAGTTCTTGTTCTAAAGGAGCTCACAACCTCATAGGGGAGTCAGTATGCAAACAACTGTGAATAAAGAAACTATATATGGGATAAATTAAACATAATCAGAATAAGGAAGGATTAGAGTGAAGGAGAATCAAGAAAGGCTTCCTGTTGAAGGGATTTTAGCCACGACATGAGGGAAGCCAGAAAGCAGAGATGGAGGAACGTGATTCCAGGAATGGGCAGCCAGCCAGTGAAAATGTCTAAGTCAGGAGTGCAAGAAATCTCGTGCAGGAAATAAGAACAAAAAGGCCAGTATATAGTTCACAGAGTATATAGAGAAGTGTAATATATACGACTGGAAAGTTAGGAGGGCTTTTAATATCAAACGGGATTTTATATTTGCTTTTCGAATGATAGGGAGCCATTGGAGTATACTAATGGTGGAAGAGGAGTGACATGGCCAGAAGTGCATTTTAGGAAGGCAGCTAGCTGGAGTATGGATCCGAATGCGGGAAGACTTGGGGCCGAGAGAGCGACCAGCAGACTATGGCAGTGGGCCGTGTTTTACGCAGTAGGGTGCCCAGGACTGGCACCAGGTCGATGGCAGGGTCTGAGATAGGAAGAATCAGCAGGCCTTGGGTAAGAGTGAAGAGTCAAGGAGGACACCTACATTTTGAGCCTGGATGACTGGGAGGATGGTGGTACCTTCTTCAACAATAATGAAAAAGTTAGGAAGAAGGAAGAGTTTGAAGGAAAAGATAATGAGTTTCTTTGGGGAACTTGAATGTAAACTGTCTCCGGAACACCAGGGCAAGATAATCAGTAAAGATAATCAGCAAGATAGGCAGTAGGAGATGCAAGACTGGAGGTCCTAAGGGAGCTAGGGCTGGGGATGAAATAACAAAGGTGGGCCGCCAGTGAAGGGTGAGGAAATGAGGACTTTTTCTTTGTGCCGGAGCTGGTTGTCGTGGGTTGGTAATACTGAATGGATTTTTGTCTCATTCTATTATAGGGGATAGCATTCTGTGGAGATAGGAGGGATGTTTTGAAATGAAAATGATGTAGCCATAAGAGAGCAATTAAAACTTTTTAAGAGGGGAAAAGAAAAAGATGGAGAGGCCTTGTGTGGAGAGAGGGAGGCACAGATGATGCGACAGCTCACGTGGTTTCTTCTCTAAATCTCAAGAATCCGAGACTAAAACAAAATTATTCCTGCCCCCGCGCAGGGAGTCATTCCGCACTCCTATTGGCCAGTCAGTACTCTTCCCAAAAGATTCTGTCTCTAGGCGTTGGGGGGCAGAGGGGAATGGGAGAAAGGAGGAATGCCGGGGCAGAAGCTGATTGGTCAGCCCGCATAATTCGGTCCTCTCGAGGTGCGCCCAGGGCTACCGACCCCGGGCGACACAAATTTTATGCGGAGATTGCACAGGAAACAGGCAAAGATAGGGTTTAATCTACATCATTGGAGGGAATACCCACGAGGATGAAGTCACAGATTAATTGGAAGATGAGAGTAAAGCTAGATTTATTTATTTTAGGCAATTGGGGGTGAGTGATTTGCTCAGGGTGACACAGCTAGTAAGCGTTAAGTGTCTGAGGTCGGATTTGAATTCAGATCCTCCTGACTCCAGGGCCACTTGGCTACCCCGCAGATAGATGTTACATAAATTGACATACCTGCTTTCACATGGCGAGAATGAGTTGAAATCCTGTGTGGATTTCTCTCTTTTCTGACCCATCCCACTGACCTTGCAATCATCCCCATGTCAGTTACATTCTTTACTCCCTCGACTAGCATATTCATTTGGCTCTTTATTGTTACTTTGTTTCATTTCTACCTCAATTTAAGAAAGTTATCAACCACTTGACAGCACCAAAGGATTATTCAAAAGTCAAGATTTATTGTGACTGGGATGAATAGAACATCCACCCTGGAGAATGACATTATTCTGGATTCTATAGAGTCTCTACTAGAGTAACGTTTCGGGGCCTGATCTCTCAATTTTTAAAATCCTGAGTAGATCCCGCTTTGTCAATTTATACAGGACTTTGTGGTCATATTTACAGTAAATATGCTTTTCTGGCCCCAACTAGACTGTAGGTTTCTTGAGGACAGGCCAGGATGTTGTATTTCTGAAACCTAACAGATTTAGGTCTTTATAAATGCTTTTTGATGGGTAGATTGGCGACTATTTTCAGTGCCCCGCTTGGGTTACTGAACACTGCGCGGGATTCTCAGTAATTATTTAAAAAATTCCTGACCTGAGGCGAATGGAAGGACACAAGGGTGAGTCTCAGGGGCCAACCGAGGGTGTCATCCAATAGATCTTCGCTTCTCTATTGGCTGAGGTCATTGCGCACTCCTATTGGTCAGTCAGGAGTACCCCCCCCCCCAAGACTGGAAAGTCAGTACTGTCACTAGGCAGTTGGTAATAAGACGGGGGAGAGGGGAAGGACGGGGAGAGGGAAGGCGAAGGGAGAGAGGATGAATACAAGAACAAAAGATGATTGGTCAGCCCACTTAATTCCGTCCTCCCGAGAAGCATTTCTGATTGGTCACCATGCTGCACTCCGAACAGCTGCCGAGAGGCTGAGGCTCACATCTAGAAACTCCAGGAGAAGCGAACGCTGCTTCTTGGCATCTGTACCTGATTGGCCATTCCCAAGAGGACCATCATCCAATCAGGAGGAGTCGAAGGGGGAGCTAGCGTGCCTCCTGCAGTCGGCATCTATCTAGGAGACAGGCAGGACAAGGGACTCTCGCTGCCAGTCTCCCTGTACTGCGCCCTCGCCCCTGCCCTCACCCCCGGACACCCAAACCCCACAGCTTGGGGGCCCGGAGAAGAGTTTGTGGTTAAGGGTAGGGGATCAGCCTTCCTTTTGAGCCTGGGTAGCAACAGGTGGCACATAGGACTTCCATTTCCCCTCCTGGGACTGAGCAGCCCCACTGCCCCACGCAGGATTTCCCCCCACGGGGCAGCATTTCCCAGTCAAAGTCCCCTTGGGGATCCAGTTGGACTGGCCGGAAGCTGGGTTGGGGCACTGCCACGCTGGACTAAATCTCCCAGGGGTGTGGGAAGCCACCTACCTGACCCGTGGAAGACGGCTGCTTCTCAGGAAATTTATCCATTTCACCTTTCTCCCTACAATTATATTTGTCTATAGATTGATTATCCATCAATTTGCAGTTCTGTTTATCTAGTTCTTTCTGTCGCTTGATAAATCTCTATCTCTTCACATACCCACTTGTAAGTCCAAACCTTTACTGAATAAGTGGGGAGAGCCTCCTTTGCGACTCATTGCTACTAAGGATCCAGGAAACAGCCCCCTGAAAGGGTTTAGATTACAGGTTCAGAAAGTGGGGCTCGGAACACTGGAAAGAGATGTTTTACTATCCGAACGTGCTTCAGCGCCACAGTGGCTGCTTTGCCACTATCTGGTGAGGGGACAAAGGGGGTTTGGGGGGGGAGGCGGCTGGGAGCAGCTGGGAGAGGGGGGTGGAGGTGGGAAAGAAAGAGGGCACAGACAAGGGAGTAAGACTGTTGTCCCGGCTCTGCCCCTAACCTGTGTCACCCAGGCAGGTCACTAGTTCTTGAGACCAGTTTCTTCATCTGTAAAAGGAGGGAGCTAGACTAAATCTCTAAAGGGGCCTTTCCATCTTTAATACTCTTTGAGCTTGGGTCCTTCCCAAAGGACCCTCTCCTCTCCAAGGTTTCCCCACTAGGTTGGTTCATGTGCTTGTGCTCTTGGAGTGACATGTTAGGAACAGTAAAGGTGACTAATCCTTTTACTCCTGTCAACTCCTAGGCTGGCAGCAACAGGTGGCATGAAGCTAGTGAAACGTGAGTACCTGAAGGTGGACGTGGTGGAGACATGGTAAGAACCCCTGAAGTTTAAGGGGCTGGGGGGAAAAAGAAAGTAGATTAGAGAGAAGAACTGTCACTACTTGGGGACCAAGGTGGGGGAGGAAAAATAAGGTTTCTTCTTTGGGAAAATGCTGGGACACAGAACAGAGCAGTTGAGGGCTGGAGGCAGGGACACAGCCATTTGAAGATTAACCAGCTAAGATTTGCCCCCACAGTGAGAAGATCCTGCAGTATATTCTGGTGCAAGTACAGTCGTCTTTGCCAGGGGTTCCCAGGCCCCGCTTCTCCCTTTACCTCTCTGCCCAGCTGCAGTTCGGTGTTATTCGTGTCTATTTCCGCCAATGCCAGTATCTTGTGGGTAAGGTGGTAACGGAGGATGGGGACTGAGAGTGCCCTCAGGTCATCTCAGAGGGTTTGGGGCCAGCTGGGTGGGCTGAGAAAGCTGAAGGGCAAAAGTGCCATGGGAGGAGGAGGACACAGGAAGGCCCAGCGTCCAATTCTTTCTCACTTTCTGTGACCGTGCCCATTCCACAGAGGATATCCAACATATCCTGGAGCGCCTACACCGAGCCCAACAGCAGATCCGTATTGACATGGTGGATCCCGATGTGTGAGTACCTAACCCCTATTAGACATTATCACTCCAGGGCTGGGGATGAGGAACTCTTCCCAGCTCAACTTTTGGCCCTGATTCCTTTCATCTCTGTCCCATCCTTGCCTCCACTAATCATAGTTTTGGTCTTCCCCTGGTCCATCCTTTCCCTCTTTACCTACTTCTCACAGACCCGCTCTCCTACTACCCGACCCCCTGACCACCATGGAGATCTTGGAAGACGCTCCTGACCCTTTCTTTGGAGTGATGGCTATTGACCCTAGCCTTCCTAGTCCCCTGGATATCCCACAGGTGTGTACGAGATGCCTAGTGCCCCCACAAACTAACCTCCTCAATATTGGTGCGATAGGGTCCTACTGGTCCTTATTGGTATAGCCCTAGTAGAGATCTTCCTCTCTCCAGGGATGCCACCTCTAGCTACTAGTTTTCTATGTGGAACAGAAATCCCTCATAAGAATTAGTTATTTGGAAGCACATGTAGGGTTGGGATTTGGAAAAAAGGCACATAGGTCAGAGGGCTTTAGTACTTTCTGTTAAGTACCATACGGAAAACAGAGCAGGAAGCCCATGACTAAACCATATGCTTTGGGCTTTGCCCAAAGGTTCGGCACCTCTTGGAAGCCCCAACTCCTGAGAGGATTTCTAAAGAGACTCCTCCTCAGCTCTACCGCCAACCCAGGAAGTCAGGTGAGCAGTTCCCTGGTTCCCATGGGGTCAGTTAGGTGGCCGGAGAATCACCTTTCTGGGAAGGGACATAAGGAAGGCACAGAGGACTGTGAGACTGTTTAGAAAGAACCCTGAAGTCAAGTGAAATGGTACTGACATGCTCTCCTTCTCTCAGACAAATCCCCCATCACTGTCCTGCCTCCTGAAACCATCACCCTTCAGGAGGCAGAGCCAATCCACGTGCTGCACATTGAGGTGAGCAGGATTCTGGACCTGAGGACCTAGAAATGGAGGGCAATCATCTCCCTTCCCTGACTTGAGGGGATAGGCACAGGCTCCTGATTTCCAGGCACTCTTCCTCACCTGTCTCATTTTCCCCAAGTCTTCCCACCCAGGAATGGGTTGTTTCTAGTTCTAGCTTGGACCTAGTCCCAGTTATCTACTTGGCTCTCCTTTTCCTGCAAATATGAAAGCAGGCATTCATTCCCTATCTCCACAGGGTGAACAGGACCTACCAGAAATCTCCCATCGTGACCTAGACCTGCTAATGGCTGCAGAGGATGAAGCTATTTTGTCTGAGGAAAAGGCAAAGATCTACCCTCCCCAGGAGCAGCTTGAGACCCGAATACCTCATGTCCCAGATGGTCAGCCAGCCCTCTGGCAGGGATAGGGTTGGAGCAGGACATAATATTAACTGACTTTAGGAGGGAGGAAATGGGAGTACTTTTGGACCCTCTAATGATGTTAGCTGATGCAAAGGAAATCATCCCATCCTCTCTCCTCTTTTTTCTCAGCTGGAGAGTTGGTGGAAATTTCCCGGGTCCCTGAGCAGGAAATCACTCCTAGGGTGTCACCACCTCAGGCAAGGTAAGCAGACCAGCCACTTCAGGAGCTGAGTGAAGGTGGGGAGGGGTGGCAGTTCAAAGCTGCAGGGTCTATTTCTAAGCCTTGCCTCCAGGATCCAGGAGGTGGCAGAGCCCCTCTTAGAGAAGGAACTAGTGCCTGAAGAATCTGAGTCACTGATTCCAGAAGCTGGTCCTCCACACCCAGGTGAGGAACCCTCTGTCTTTTCATTACCTCTTAGTTCCCCCAAACTTAGTATTTTACTACCTTAGTTCTTTGGGGACGTCCCCTTTTCCAGATGCTTAGACTACTTAATAGTCCCAGCTCTCCAGCCCTACATACACTTTAGGGAGTTGGGATGAAGCTTACTATTCCAGGGATGGGCAAGGTTTTGGGATAGAACAACTACTATATTGCTCTTGGCAGAAGAGATCCCAACTACAGAGCTTCTTCTGCCTGGGATGCCCAGCCCTTTGGGGCCTCCAGTTCATGTCCCCAGCAGCCCTGAAGTAAGTATTGCACACCCCCCCTCTCTTTTCTCACTGGTTCAGCTTCCTATAACTTTTTTTTTTTTTTTTGGCTGAGGCAATTGGGGTTAAGTGACTTGCCCAGGGTCACACAGCTAGGGCATTCCCTAAGTGTCTGAGACCAGATTTGAACTCAGGTCCTTCTGACCTCAGGGCTGGTGCTCTATCCACTGCGCCACCTAGCTGCCCCTTTCCTATAACTTTTTGAGGAGCTATTAAGTCTTGAGTGAACCTGGGTCAGGCCAATAGGTAAACAAGCTAACAGTTGCCCCATTTTCTGAAACATAGCTGATTCTCCCTGAGCTGTCTATACCACCTCAGCCTCCACCCTCCCGCCGCCGGCACCGGTTGCAGCTGTATGATGAGGAGACCCAGATTACTCGAGAGGAATTCCAAAAACAAGTTCTACAAACCAAGGCCCACACCCGGGATTGTGTGAGTATGGGACAAAACTATTGTTGGGCAATAAGAGAAGGCAGTATGGGACTACAGGGTTTTAATGTGACAAAAGAGGGGGACAATTGATGATCCAAGAGAGAGGACAAGTTACTTCCAGTTTCTAGCCAAATGATAGTGGAGTTAACATGAAGACTCTGTGACAAACTTAAACACCTGAAGACAGTGGGGGCAGACAGAAGATTTGAGCCAGAGAAGGGGGCTCAGATGCCATCTCTGCCACTTACAACCACTCTGGGCTTTTCACTAAGGAGACTAGACCAGATGATGGAGGCCCTTTCAGCTTTAAAGCTGTGACCTTCCTTTCACTTCAATGCAGCCAATGGTCCAGCCTTCCAGTCAGATGAAGAGTCCATCAGAACTGCTCAGAACTCCAGCTTATCGTAAGAGTGGTGGAATAGGGTTGGGGGATGCTAGAAGCAGAGAATGAATAGAGTTCTAAGTCCACCTTACATATATGTGCGACCTAGACCTTAATGCGTCTGTTCCCAGGATAAACTCCTATCCAACCTCTCCTTTGTCCTCAGCTGGATGGCTACACCCAGAGCTGCTTAGTCTCTGGACTCGCTGTGCCCGGGTCCCCCCAGAGGAGCTTCAATATCGGCGACTCGAAGAGCCTGAGTCTGTAATTGAGCAGTTAGAAGAAAGGCGAAAGGCTGAGACTATCAGTGAAATTGAGGTGCCTGGTTAATTGATCCTCCAAATCCTGGTTTATCTTAATTCAAATATTTGGGATTTGGATTATAGCAAAGACCCAATGTACTACACCAAAGCATAGACTCCAACTTAAACTCTCTTGGAAATATTCATCACTGCCCCTCTCTCTCACCCTTAGATTCTTCGAGATATCCAAGAGCCCAGTGGTCCCCTACTACAGTCTTCAGGTAAATCGTGGGAGAATATGAGTAGAAATGATAACATGAAGGGATAGACCTTTTCAGACCATTTTCCCCACAACAGAACTCTCCTTGGAGACTACTGAGGAAGAGAGATCCCGTCTCAGTTTCATTCCTCCTGAAGAGAGGTGGTAAGGGGCAAGGATATTAAGGGAAGAAAGCTTGGTGGGAGGGAAAAGAACCTTGTTTTTCTGTTGTCACTATGACAACCACCTCACAGGTGATACCTGTGTCCTCCAAGGGGCTTAGGTGAAATGGAAGTGGAGGTGCCTGTGCTGCCTGTAGTCCCTGAGCTACCAGAAGTGCCTGAACTCCCCTTGCAGCTGGCCCCAGATGCACAACTTCTCTCCCCAGAGGCCATGCAAAGGTACTGATGGGAACAGGGAGAAGAGAGGAGGAAAATGGGGTCCAGAAGTGGCCCAAAGTGCACTAAACTTGGCGTTTCTTGGCCTGGGCAGGGCTATTACAGTGGAGTTACAGGCTTCTGGACAAATAGACTTCAACAACCTAATTCCTCCCTTTGCCCCTCGTCTGGTGGCTGCTCGTGCCTTCTACTTGCTTCTCGGTGAGCTAAGAGAAGGGGGTGGGGGCAGAGAGAGCAGAGTGCCTGGCCCAGGACCTTCCCTTACCACAGTCTATTCACTCTCTATCTCCTTCAGTGCTGTCTACACAGCAGGTGGTGTATGTGGAGCAGGAAGAGCCCTATGGCAGCCTCCTCATCCGACCGGGGCCTGGGAACCACCGCCATTAGGGACCCTTTTCTTTGAATGTAGCAGAAAACCGAACATACTCACCTGTTGTATGATAAGCCCTGTTTCCCTGTTACCCACCTACAACCTACAGTAAATCCAAAATAAATGGACTTTATTCAAATCAGAAGTCAAACCCTTGTCCATAAAGTCCAATACAGTAACAGAACCAGCCCCAGGGATGGCTCCCACAGGGCCACAAACTATCCTGGGCATGGGGATCTTTGGCAGGCACCCAGATGGAGCCAAGGCAGTAAACAGTTCCCCCTGGGAAGGGCAGCTTTCCCTTTTTGATCCAGGAGGCCACTTTCCAGGCCCTAGGTGGGGCTGAGCGCAGCCTGAAGTTCCTGGGCTTTGTCAGGGGACAGAGAGCACAGTGCTTCCTGGAATCTGTCTCTATGTTGCTGGGCCAAATGAGTCAGGAGCAGCAACAAGGCAGCCTTGGTGTCTGGGGGAGTGGACAAGGAGAGTGCAGGTCACCAAGAAAGACAATAGGCATGATTCACCGTAATCATTTCCCCACCTAACCAACCCCAGTCCCCTCTCCTCCAAGTGAGTTACTCTGCTCACCCTGTGGGACTTTGCTGGCACTTAGAGTAATACTGCATATTTTAAGGATCTCAGGAGCCACTTCAACCACCTAAAGGAAGTTGGGGGAGGAATTAAGTTACAATAACCCCAATAACTCCTGTCTCCCTGCCCCCCCATATACAAAGAGCCCAAAGACGGGGGTGAGAGAGCCAGGACTAAGGTTCCAAGGCCAGGTACCTGCTCAGGGAAGCTCTGATAAAGGAAATTGAAAAATTTCCCCATAGTAACCCATTCTTCCAAGTCTTCCTTCAGTGGTAATGCATGGAACAGTGTGGTCAGCACCTAAACACAGCAGAGTCAGCTGAGTGGAGAACCCTTCTCTGCTTCAAGCCCCCTTTGCATTCCCTTCTACCTTGTATACTTAGCATTCCCTCCTTTCTCCTCTTACCTGTTTCTGGGGCTTTCCTGTGGGGTTAGCCATCAGTAAGCGTGCAAGAGCCCCACAAATATTGTCACGAACACGGTTCTGGCATTCCCGGGCAATGAGTGATGACAGGAACTCCAGAATCTTATGGAATTGCCTAGGCTGTAGTCAAGGAACAGGGCCTACAGGCAGGCCTCTCTCCATAGATCCTGGCCCAATACCCCAAACCCCCACCCACAATGGTGGCATGCAGCACAAAGAACACCACTGGACTGGGAATCAGAAGATCTGGGCTATAGTGCAGCTCTGTCACTAGATCGTAAGCAAATGACTTCACTTTTCTGAGTTTCGGTTTCCTCATCTGTAAATGAGGGGGTTGAGCACTGATTCCAGAGGATTGATGATAAAACAGACCCCCCCCCCCCAGGAGAGAGGTGGGGGCCATGGCCATGGAATGCCAGCCACCCTCACTGATTCTGCTTTGCTACGTGTAGAATGAGATATATTAGAAAAAATAAATCAGCAAATATCCAAGGGAATGGACAAGACACTATTCTCTTAGGCCCCTCCCGTGGTCCCACCAGCTGCCCCAGTGAGGAGGATACTCAAGGGCAGGGTGGCCCCCATGCTCCATCAGCACGCCCAGCCCAAAGACTGCATTGCTCCGAACCTCAGCATCTGAATCTCGGGCAGCACCCAGCAGTACCGGCAGCAGCCGCGACACAAATTGGGCCGAAGAGGGCCCCAAGCCTTGCACGGCCTCTGCCAGGGTTCCCACTGCAAACGACTTCTCAGCCACAGAACAGCTTGGCTTCTGTAGAGGGCAGAAGGGGACAGTCAGGCCAGGGGAAGCATGGGGGTGCACAAGTGAGGTTGGAGCTGGGAAATGGAACTCAGACATGGAGAGGGGGAAAACCAGGTCACAGGGGTCAGCAGTAAAAGGAAGGGAGTCACTCACTGCCTTCCGGAGCAGCAGAGGTAAGAATCCAGCAAAGAAGGGGGCGAAGGTCTCTCCTCCTGAGGCACTTCCCAAAGTTGGAATGATTTCCCCCGCATGCTCCAGCAGCATGGCGTCGTACTCCGCCTGTGGGGCTGAGCTAGTCAGGGCAGCACCTGGAACACCAGAATCCCATCCATCCCAGACAACCCTCCCAACTCCTGAGAGGAATCAAGATACAGAAGTCTCATAAGGGATCTCCCCACTTCTGAAAGCCTCCTCTCCAGCCATCTTACTTATCAAACTTTGTTTTGCCCCCATTCTTTCAAACACGCCCACTCCAACAAAAGCACCCTTTGAATCAATCACTTCAATAACAGTCAAGCACTCTGGAGTTACCTGGCCAATCCCTTAACCCCATCCCCCCAGGTCTACTGCTATGTTTATCTAAATTCTAGTCAACCCATCCAGCTAATAACCTCCTCCTAACCTCCCTCTAACCCATGAATCTTTCTCCAACCATCCATGCCCTCAATGATCTCTCTTTCTCTCCTATGACTCTCATCACCATCACATGATTTTACAATTTATTTTCTCATATATTTTGGTTTGCTCTACAGTCAGTTGCTAAACTATGGCTATGCAATCTGTATAAATCACATCTTTTTATCTCTTTTAAGGCTTAGCTTAATGCAGGACAAATAATAGGCACTCAGTAACACTGGTTAACCAACAATGAGTTCTAGACTGTCCCTACTTCCATGTACACACATGGTTTTCTCAGCCCCTGCCTCTTACCTGTTCTATCTCATCTTCTTCTTCCTCTTCTGGATCCTGACAGGCTATCTGGAAAATCAGTAAACTTAGCATCCTTGGTCAGAGGTGGACATTAGGGTTAGTAGAGCAGGGCCAGGCTCAGGACCTCCATTCTGGGGCATTCCGGCCCCACTGCCTGATGGATGCGGGGTGAGGGGAGCCTTCTCACCTTCTTCTGCAGCACTGCTTTGATGACAGTGCAGATCTCTGCCAATCGGCTGGGAGGCTGGAGCACAGACGATCCACAATTCCGGAGAACGTTGTTCAGAGCCTCCAGCACAGCCATGACCACTAGTCGCTCCCGTTCCATGTTCACTGCCTGCAGATAGGCCGGGATCACCCGGCCCAGGGCTGTCTGTAGTGCTGGAAAAGCAATGTTGCCCTGACACACCTGGTCCAGCTCAAGACCCTGCCACTGGCTCTGCCCTTGGTACCAGATCCCAGGAGGAGCTTGGCCTGCCTCCTTACCAAAACTGTTTTGCTCTGAGGGGATGATCTGGGAAACCTTGCACAGAGAATGGCAAAACCGGCCCAAGTTTTCATAAGCTGACTTCCGGACATCTATGTGGGGGCACTAGGGAGGAGAAAAGAGAGAGAGAAAGCACAGCTTAAAACTTGCCTGCTGTACACCAAGGCTGGCTGTCTTCCCAGACCCCCCAGCCAAGACCCTCACCTCCAAAAGTTTGAACACTTCCTCAAAGGCAGTTTCCATGTATGGAAAGAAGGCCATGCTAAGAACAGAAATACCAATGTCAGGGAAGGGCTTCATCAGAGAAGGAGGTGAGAATAAGAGGACAGTTCAGGGCTTACCTGGCATTTACAGAAATCTCTCCCAGGGCAGCGCAAGTGTCTTCCTTCTCATCAAAGAAAGCATTCTCTACATTATACCTTGAAAAGTAAAGAGAAATTCAATTAAATTGAATAAACACCCACTAAGTGGAACAACAAAGTATGGAGTGGAGAGGACTGGGCAGATGACTGTGAAGAAGTCTGCCCATGCCTGGTCCTGGTCAGGACATGGGTGGGCAAATCCCTCTCCTCCACAGGAACCTCTCATTCCCATCTACCTGTCACCTCAGGACTTACTGCAACTTTACCCTATGTCCCTACCCCAGAAGGCATTGCTTGGAGGCAGTGGAGGGCTCCCTCCATGAATCCCAATCAATACATCGCTGCTTCTTACTATGGAGCCTCAAAATGGACCCTAGAACATTTCTGTTTGAAGACCTCTTTGTCTGGGGCAGCTAGGTGGTGCAGTAGGATAGAGTACCAGCCCTGAATTCAAATGTGACCTCAGACACTTAACACTTCCTAGCTGTTCAACTCTGGGCAAGTCACTTAAATCCAATTGCCTCAGGGAGAAAAAAAAAAAAAAAGACCTGTCTATAAGTCTTGTCCTACTTATAAGCTGTACTGCCTAGTTGTGCCATAAAGCCATAGCCCTTCATTTATCACTAACATTAACGCTCCTGACTTCTTGTTTCTCTATTAAGCTTGAACCCATTACTATGGGGGTTAGGGAGTTTGAAGGACTCCTTGATCCACAACTGGATGGAAGTGTCCAATATAACCACCAAAATATTGAAAAGTTCTTCCTAAAACTGGGACACTGATACACTGTTGGTGGAACTGTGAACAAATCCAACCATTCTGGAGAGCAATTTGGAACTTTGGAACTATGCTCAAAAAGTTATCAAATTGTGCATTCCCTTTGATCCAGCAGTGTTTCTATTGGGCCTATATCCCAAAGATATCTTAAAGGAGGGAAAGGGCCCCACATGTGCAAGAATGTTTGTGGCAGCCCTTTTTGTAGTGGCAAGAAACTGGAAACTGAAGGGATGCCCATCAATTGGAGAGTGGCTGAACAAATTATGGTATGTGAATGTTATGGAATATTATTGTTCTGTGAGAAACGACCAGCAGGATGCTTTCAGAGAGGCCTGGAGAGAGAGTTGCATGAACTGATGCTGAGCGAAGTGAGCAGAACCAGGAGATCATTATACACGGCAACAACAATACTATATGATGATCAATTCTGATGGACATGGCTCTCTTCAACAATGAAATGTTTCAAACCACTTCCAATTGTTCAGTAAAGAAGGACATATACATCCAGAGAGAGGGACATGAGATACGAACTACAACATATCATTTTCATGCTCTATATTGATGATTGCTTGCATTGGGTTTCCTTTATCAGATCTTTTTTTGTTCATGTAGATACAATTGTTCTAGCACAGCAAATTAAGTATGGAAACGTATATATATATTCGACTTGTCAAATATTTTAATATAACTAACATGTAGTAGACTTCCTGCCATCTAGGGAAGGGGAGGGGAATAGGGAGGAAAATTTGTAATGGAAAGCTTTGTAATGGTCAATGTTGAAGAATTACCTATACATATGTTATGCAAATAAAAAGCTCTTAAAAAAAAAAAAAAGTCCTTCTTAACACTGAGAAGCTAGGCAGACTGCTCAGTTCCCTCATACCTACTCTAGTAAAACAAATAAATAAAACAACCTTGATATTCACAACAGGCTGAATAATGATAAAAAAAAAAATTCAATGAGAAACCACAGTAAATGACTTCTGTCCTACAACTGCATAAAACATCAGCCAGAAACCCACAGGCAATAGGAATTGGGGCTACTTGTGATCCTAATGTCAACGAAGGCAAACATTTTAATCAAATGTTTCCTAGCTGGACTACTGATAAGGCCAGAGAAATATGGAGCCTGCAATGATCTGTGTCTGGAGGCAAATGAACAGAAAAGAGCACCAGGAGGAAAACAGATCTTGGAAACTGTAGGGTAACAGCCTTGGAACAAAGTCCAAATACAGGAATTACAAAAGTTGAAGAGGTGAATAAACCAAAGTCTTTAACCAGTACAAAAAAATTAGAGATAACCCCAAATCCAGGAAATAGTAACTTTAATAGAAGAGATTCAAAGGAAAAAACGAACTACATAAATGCCTAGAAGAAATGATGCAACAGATAAAAAAATGAGATAAAAGCTCTAAAGGAAAGATATGTAAGGAAAATATAGTTTAGAAGAGAGAGTGATAAACTTTACCCAAGAAAAGAAAATGAGACCAAATATAAATCAGTGACCTTGAGACAAAAATCAAAATGGGGGGAGGGGGGAAACCAACAATAGAACATTAAGAAATAAATAACAATTCACCTGAAAAACAGGTCAGGGAGATTCCCTGAAAACTGTGATTTTTAAAAGTCAGAGAACTCTTAAGCATTTCTGATGAAAATACTAGAGATGAACAGGAACTTCAAAATACAAATACAAGAATAAAGAAACTTATAAAGGTAAATTTATATAAGCAACTGAAAGATGTGACATGATGACAAAGTGCTAATGTTAAACAAGTGTCTTCAAATCTTCAGACTAACAAGAAAGCTAAATGGGAAAAAGAGGACTTGTGGGAGAGAGGGTTAAATTGGTTTTATTCTAAGGGATCTTATAACTGCAGAGAAAAAGGAAAAGGGGATAGAACTGAGGTTCATAAGATTATGAAAACATGAAGAGGGAGGAGAACACTAGCATCAAATGAACATTACTCAAAAGGTCAAACCTATACATATAGTTTGATATAGAAATACATAAAATTCAATGGAAAAACAATAGGTTATAAGAAGAGGAAATTAAAAAGGGAGAGGATAGTGATGAGTAAAACAAACTTTCTGATCCTAATGGGGAGATAAAAAGGGGGGAAAGAGAACTAGAAGATAAGAGTGTAGAATTAATTTACCTCTTAAGCCTTAGCTAGGAACCAATGTCTATGAATGCAATGGAATATCACTGCATGATAAAGTAAGCACAACCAACAGAATGATTTATAGAAAAGCAGCAACACTCCCTTAATATCACAGCAACACTGTAAAGATAAAATAAGTGAAAGATTCAAGAACTCTCAATGTAGTGAACAATCCCATTTTCAGAGGACCAATGACAAGTATGATACTTACCTCCTGAGAGTAGTTAAGGACCACAGGTCATAAAGAAGCCCATGTTTTTGGACTTGGCCACTACAATCATTTTGTTTGGCTATACTTATTTGTTGCAATGTGCTGGCTTTTTTTCTTGTCTTTAATGGGAAAGAGTTGGGGGAAGGGAAGGAATTAATGATAGTGATGGCAAAAAGAGGGACCATGAAAATATTTTTTGAAAAATGTAGATGACAATGCAAGAAATTTCAGAAGGAAGTGGAGAAAAATAGGACAGTTTTAAAAGTTACATGTGGAGTTTATTTTACATATATATATATATATATAAAGCAAGCAATATTAAATGGACATTCAATTTCATATGCAATCTTTTTGTGTTTTGTATGTATTTGGAACAACTCATTTTCTGGTGTTCAAAAACATTTAGTTCAAAAAAAAATTTAAGAGCTGAAAAGGCCTACTATTTAGATTAAAAAAAAAAAACTTCAAAGCAGGGAGGTAAGCACAATATTAGAACAAAACAGCACATACATTATCAGACAAAGTTTCTGTATTTGCTGTTTTTGCTTAATTGTTTTTGTTACAGGAAAGGGTTTGATCTGCGGTGGAAAATGTCTGTGATATAAAGCCAAGACACCAATAATATATATTTAAAACACCATTACCATCACCACCACTACCAACAAAAGCACAGTCAGGAACTGGATTTGAAAGTCTTAATTTATCATCATCATTCATATATATATATATATGTAGTGACCTACTTTATCTTGTTTCACTGAAATCATATGAGAAAAGCAACAATGCTTCAGTTTTCCATGATCACTGAGTATCTAATACCAAAACTGAGGCTTTAGGATACCATGTCCAACTAGGAACCAAAGCCATGATACACATGCAGAATATTACTTAACTATGCATCATCTCCCTCTACTTTGACATCAGGCAAAGAAATCAGTATTGTGTATGACTTCAGTGAAATCTCTGTGAATACCAAATCACCCAGCTGATTCACCTGTCTTCTCACTGCCCTCCATCATGATAGAACTTTTGGGAGTATATACTTCAGTCATAGGACTCTCCCCAGCTCCAACAATTCCCTCTCTTGTAACAAGTAAGCAGTCTTTGTTACAAGGAATGGCTTGCTGAGTAGGAATATATTCAGAAATGAAGAACAAAATATCACTCCATTTGCCATATCTGTAATAAATACTCAATCTCAGGATCATGAGACCTTTCTATCTGACTTACAGCTGAAATTTCACAAATATATTCTTTCTACCATCAAAATGTGAAGACTGAAAGCACTGTCTCTGTCTCTATTTTTCTAATTAAATGCCTAGCACTTAACACAGGACTTCGCATGACAAATATCTATCCATTCATTCATCTTGGACCTCTGATCCCATCCATGAAGATGACTCCCCAGTTTACTTCTCTAGTTCCTAATCCCTCTTCTGAGCTCTGGTCCCACGTCACCAGCCACCTGTGATTATTTGCACTTGAAGGTTTCACTGGCAATTCAAACTCAACATGTTCTAAAAAGAACTGGCTTTCCCCAAAATCTTTTCTTCCTACCGAGATCACCAATATCCGAGTCTATGCAGGTTCACAACTTTGATGACATTCTTGACTCTTTCCTCTCCTTCCCATACCCAGACAAGACAATAAGTCTGTCTATTCCACTTCTATTCTAGTTCTTCATTCTTCCCATTCTCTCCATGTCACCATCCTGGTTTCCCTGGGACAACTTCAGCACCTTTGTAGTTGCTTTCCCTATTTCCAAGCTTACCCTCTAACCCATCCTCCTACACAGATGATAAAATAATCCTCCCACAGCAGAAATCTGACCACATCACTTCCCGTAGTACAGAAATTCAGTGGCTCCTTATCATTTTTCAGGGTAAAAATGCAAACTCCTCAGTTTAGTACTTTTAGCCCTTCATAATCCAGTTCCAACACTAATACTCCTTTTTTTAGGCTCAGCTCAAGTCTCCCCTTCAAGAATTCCATGATCACATCAAATTTACATACCTGCTATTCCTCAAAGTTAACATTTCCTCTCTCCCAAATCACTATCTTGGTGTAGATTATCCTTCATGCATAGAAAGCAGGCACCTCTAAGAATCCTAAACTTTCTTCCTGACTCAGATTAAGGATTCCACTCTACAGGAAGACTTTTTTGATACCAAAAGAAGTTAAGGCTTTCAACTTCCTCATTTCCTCATATTTCTTCATCCATTTCTCTCAATAGAATATAACTTTCTTGAGGGTAGGGACAATTCCGCCCGCCGCCCCCCCCCCCCCCCATCTCCAGTGTCTAACATAGCATCTGATCTGTAAACCAATGAGCAATAAATAATGACTGAATTGTTAAACTGAGGTGGCTACTACGTTCCAAGCACTGGTACTACAGAAACACAAATAGCTCTGTTTCTAAGAAACTTAATTTCAACCAAAGATGATACAGTATGTATGAAGGTAAATATAGGAGGCAACTTTAGGAGACAAAGAACATTAATAACTGGGGGAAATTAGCAGCTTCAGGGAAGAAAGAGGTGGCATGAACAAAACATAAAAGATGGAAGATGAACAGCTATGGAGGCTAGCCACAGCTTCCAATTAATGAGGTACCTCTATGACATCCTCTTCAATCCCAGAACATGCCTGGCCTTCCCTGTTCCACCAGTCATCCTTGCCTCTCCCACAATTGGTTTCATACCCTGAGATATCGGAGTCCTCCTCCTCTTCCTCAGTATCTTCATCCATCAGCTCCTCCTCATCTTCCTCTTCTTCCTCAGACTCATCAAAAAGCAGGAAGGGAGTACTTGTGTCATAGAGAGGCTGTAAGAAGGGTTGTCGGGATTATCAGGATCTGGTTCCATCTTCCCACCCTTGAGACACTGGCCAGCTCATCTCCTTCTCCACTGTCCCCAGTTCCATGCTTACCACAATGCCCTCAGTTGAGCGCAGTGATGACATCATAAGTGTGGTGATTTTCGGTAAATGGGGAGCCAGCCCCTCACCAATCAGCCCTGACAATGCTGCAAACAGACTATACCTTTTTTTGGGAAGCAGACCAAAGAGAAAGAGGTAAAGTACAGCCCTACTAGAAAAGGGACAAACAGAATAGGAAATCAGACTAAAGGTAGGGGGAAAAGTTGAGATAACAAGGAACAGTAACAAATTCAAGGACATGGTTAAGAGATCCTGATTTAGTCAGACATGAGAATTTGGGCAAGTGAGATAGCTGGTTTCCCTGACCCCCATTCCTTATTTCAGATTGCTCACGTGCATCGACGCATGTCAGGGTCGTCCACTTGGTCACAGAGGCGCAGTCCCAAGTTGAAACACTCCTCAGCCAATGGCTTCATGGGCTCCCCCACTGCTCGAGCCAGAGTTCCCAGAGTTTCTAAGAAAAGTCAAGAAGAATAGGGAGAAAATATAGCATTCAAAGCTGTATAGGCTAACATAGCTCTGAGTAAGATGGGCTAAATGAGGGGAGGCATATGAAATCAGTCAGGAATCAAGATGCCAAAAACGAGGTGAACAAGACCCACAAGAACTTAAGGGACCCAAAACAAAGTTTCCAATATAGCCTCTAGGCATTTCCTGTCTAATCAGCAGAAATTAATTAGGTGAAATTGGGAATAGTAAAGTGAAGAGACAAGTAGAAAGGGGTATTCTGAAGAACTTGAGAAGGTGAAAGGAGGGAGTGCTCACCAAGACTCTGGATTTGCACAGATCGAAGGTCCTCACGCCCAGTTAACAGGTATTCCCGGAGGTGTTCCATGATAGTGGGGAAGTAAGGTATCAGGGAGCTTTGGGCCGCACTGGCTGTAGGAATGGTGAAGTTAGCAGTACTAGAAGATGGGAAAGACCCTCACAAATATATTCTTTGGGGAAGCCTGCATAACACATTTTCCAGGCAGTTAAAATATAGTCCTTTAACCCCAACCTGGGCAACCCTATCACCCCACCTCACCGATGGCCCCTATCGCGCTCACAGCCAACTCCTTGGCTCGGGGGCTGGCAGGTTCTCTAAGGGGCTGTAGCATCCGCTCCATTAACTCTTGGAGGTATGGTTCCACATCTTGTCCTATGGATAACAGAATTACAGAACTAGAAGGGAAACCATGTAGTTCAAACTTCATTTTGTATGTGAGGAAACCAAGGCCTAAGATCACACAAATAGCAAGCATCAGAGGCAAGAAAAAAAAAATCTAGTCTTTTGATTACATCATGTCCAATTACATCAAATGGCTGTACCATGCTGAATGATCAGTCCAAAGCCCCTTGGTTCACCACCCAGCTCTAGACCCAGCCTTAAATTCATTTCCTATCAAGTGAGGAATAACCAAATCAATCATTACAATCTCCGCCCCAGGATGAGGCACTATCTAAGAGAACAATGCAAATGCAGCTGCGAACATATTTCCAAACCATCCACCTTAAAATAATGGCTACACAACTCTGTAGTCATTGCCAAGTGCCCCCCCTCCACTTCCCTCCCTCATACCCAAGTTCTCCACAAAATTCTCGAGGGCATAACAGGCCTTGGCGAGGTGTCGTGTATTTCCAGGTGGCACAGACTGTAGATATGACAGAAGCAGGGGCATCACATCACAAGAGTAGCTGCTGATATTAGGCTATAAAGAGGGACAAGAAAAGATCAGTCCAGACGATGAAATTTGAATGAAGAGGTAGACACAGTATGGGCCAGGGAATAAGAGGCCTGTGGTAGGAGTGAAGGACCCAAGGTCCCTAAGAGAAAAAAGGAAGGACATGGTAGAATGAGAACTGAATAGCTCTTATGTGGGAAGAAATTGGTGGAAGGAGGTGCCAGCTTCTACCTTACCAACCTGTAGGTTCTCTGAGAACTGGCCCATAGCAAATAGAGCAGCACTGCGCACTACTTGGGAAGGATCAGCCAAACCCTTGCACACAATCTGCAGCAGTGGGGTGAGCAATCTGGAAAGATGGCAGCAGGGACAAGAAGGGAGGGTTTGAGATAAAAGGAACCTAGCAATGGGCCCTAAAATACCAAAGTGGGGAGAAAGGAAGTTGTTGCTAGGAAAATCCTCGTCTCTTCCCTCCTACTGGGAGCTTCATGTCTCTCTTTTTCTTTGTTCAAGTATCTTCAGACCCTTGTGTCCCATGGCCTCCCCATGGCCCCACCTACTTTAGACCCAGGTCCTATCCTTCCTCCTTCCAGGGCATACCTCTGTCTGATATAATCACAGGCACCATCAGACAACACAGCCAGCACCAAAAGTCCTGCTTTTCGTTGATATGGATTTTCTCCATGAAGGCTCTCATCCAGCAATGGCATCTATTAAAGGAGACAGATACAGGGCAAGATCTCTCTTATCATTCTTTCACTCTGCTTTTCACCCTTCCAACCCCAGTCAGGAGCATAGATCCTCCCTCAAAAGAGGGCAGAGTCATAGTTGACATCCTGTCCTCCCTCCACACCCCCAGCTCTGCAGCTGACTCATTTTGTAACTGTGAGCAAGGAACTTCAACTTTGAGAGCCCCAGTTTCCTCATCTGTAAAGTGAGGAGGGAACTAGATGGTCTCTAATGTTTCAGGTCTGCATGCCTAGTGCTATCATAGAAATATCGATGTCCAATTCATTACTACCAAAAATAGATTGGGCCAGGATGAAGGAAGAACAGAGGTCAAGCATCTTAACACTCACCAACTGTGAAAACAGTTTCTCTGGGGCCAGATGGAGGGCTAGTATGTCTATCACCTGAAAAAGAGAAGCTTTCAGTTTCAATTCTGTTCTTTCCACTATCCTCACACTCCCACTTCCAATCCCAACTTTCTACCTCTCTAGAACCTAAACTGAGGATTTCCTTTACATAAACCCTGTCTGTGACCATCTTTCCCCTCACTTACACTACATCTTCGATGTAATTTCCTTTGGCCCACTAAGACCTTCCCGCTGTTCTTCTTCCCACCTGCACAGCAAACTGCTTGGGTGTTTCCACCTCCAGCCCTCCTTCCAGCTCTTCCTCTTCAACATCTTGGTCTTCAGGATCCAGTTGCCCTGGATGAGGCTCAGCAGTCATGATGGGGAAGAGGGTGCGCAATATTGTGCTCAGGAGTTGGTGCTTCAGTACAGCCTATGAGCATTTAAGGTAAGGTGAGATATTACTAGCTTCTATTACATAACTGTCTTTTTCATTCCTAATGTTCCTTCTTTTCAGCCCTATAAACCCAAGTTGACAAGTTTAGAAGAAAGCTAGGGAACTTCACGATCTGGGGAAAACAACCCTGACTTGCAGGACTAAGAACACCTAAACAGTTTGGGAATAAATAGGTTTGGGACTGACCTCTTCACTAGGCTACTTACTACATACATAATCCCTTGCATTTAAGACCCTAAAAACAGGCAAGAAAGCGCAATAGAAAGGAAAGCCCAATAGAAAGGGATGGTCCAGAGAGTGTATGGGGCAGTGTAGATTGGCAGGTGGAGTAGCAGTTACCCACCCTACTCTTAAGTTTCACCAGGAAAGAGACACAGCAGAGAACTCGTACTCGAACTGCATCCCCAAGTGTGACAGTCTTAGCCACCTATGTGAAAAACAAATGTGATTCAGAGATGGAAAAATATCCTATTTCTTGTGCAGTAAGATAACTGTATAGATATGTATACATATATTGTATTTGTCATATAATTTAACATATTTAGCATGTATTAGATTACCTGTCATCTGGGGTGGGGGTGGGGGGAAGGAGGGAAAAAGCTTGGAATAAAAAAAAAGTTTTGCAAAGGTCAATGTAGAAAAATCACTCATATGTTCTGTAATAGCTTTTTGAGAGAGAGAGAGAGAGAGAGAGAGAGAGAGAGAGAGAGAGAGAGAGAGAGAGAGAGAGAGAGAGAGAGAAATATCCTGCCAGGGGAGCCAACATGTAAGCTCTGCAAATTCTTCCTTACCTCCAGACAGAAGGTGAGAACTTCAGAGAGATAAGGAGTGATGATTGGTAACTCAGATTCTAGCAACTCATCAAGAACTTCTAGTGCCTCACAGGCCTTCGTCTAATATAAAAAGACAAACAGACAAGCCTTTGTATAGATGGTTCAGGGACCTGAACTGCATGTTCCTCTGCCTTCCCCAGGAGAGCCACTACCCTTCATTCTCACCTCATCTACTTGAATTAATGCCTGCAGAGCCAGAATGACCTTGGGCACCAGAGTCCTGGCGTGAGGCTACAAGAGTAGAGAATAGAGAATAAGTGGAAACGAAGCCTTACATTATAGAAACATGGTAGCTAACATGTTTGAGCTCCACAGACACAGAGCATTCCCTTGGATGCTCCTTGTCTTCCTCATTGAGCTCCTTGAGAACAAGGACTGGTTTTCCCCCTTTTTGTATCCCCAGCACTTAGCACAATGGCTCAGCAAAAGGCTTGATAAATATTTATTGATTGATATGTCTAAGGATAGAGAAACAGGTCATAGAGACAGAATGAAAAGAAAATGGAATGAGATGTATTTATATCTTTACACATGAAGGGCAAAGAAGTTTCTCACCAAAGCACTGGGGCCCAGGTAGGGTGCTAAGGTGGTCAAAGTACGAAGGGAGTAATAAAGCAGCCCAGGGGAGGCTGATTCCCCCAGAGTCTCATTCAGAAGACTAAGGAGCTCTCGATGATGTGGTCGGAATGCTTCAGGCCGTGACGTGACCACTACACTCAGGAGAAGTAGTCCCATCTGCCCAGAGGGAAGGAAGGTAGAAGAAAAATTACCTTATACATTTAGCCTGTCCCAAATCTTGACTGGGTCCCAATCCTCTGACACTCTCAAGCCCTCCCAGGCTCTACAAACCATACCTCCCTTTCAGGGATGTGGGAGCTTCGAGTGCTTTGCTGGAGCAGCTGCATTAACTGAGGCCAGGCATCCAGGCCTTCGTTCCTCAGAATGGTTGCTGACAACTGGGCCAGGCTGAGGCTGACACTGTGCCTATGGGTTAAAAGAGAAGCCATGTGTGTCATCCTCATGCAAAAAGAAAAAAAAAAAAAAATTCCATAGTCATCAAGTAAAGGATCTTCAAGGAATAGCTGAGAAAGAAAGATCCATACTCACTCTGTCTCATTCTGCAGAGCGCTCAGCACCAGGGATTTCAGACTAAAATACAAAAGGGTAAAAAGCACTTAGGATGCCAGGGCAGGCTGCCCATTGGTACCCCTCCCTACTGTCCTAGGTCCCCAGCTTGAGTCCTCACCTCTCCCGATGGGTTGCTACCAGCCGCCTCCATCGTGTGTTAAGACGCCTCCTGATCAGCAGTGCTGAAAACTGCCTGATCTGGGGTGTCAAAGGAGGGGGTAAGAGTCAGAGCAAGGAAAGATGAAGGGCACATGGACAGGAGATGGAGGAGTGAGCCCTCAGATCCCATTAGAAGGAGGGGCAGGACAAAAAGGATGTTACTACTTTTAAGGGTTAGAATGGAGGCTAGGGTACCCCTCTGGGACAAATAGTAGGAGACCCAAGAGTGGGGACCAAAATATCAAGGCATCTTAAGAACTGGAGGTTAAGTAGCCTCCAGCATTACCAACAATGGACTCCGTGGGTGGGAGAAGCTGATGTTATCACGGGTAAGTGACCAAGCACCCCAAAGGTCCGTAAGAGGCAGAAGGTATGAGAATGTAAGGGAGCTCTCAGGGGTTGTGGGGAAAAAAATCACTGGGCAAAAGGAGTGGGATATCAAAGGGGAGGAGTTAAGTGACAGCTAAGAAATGAGGGGTGAAGAGAATCTAAGAAATCAAAGAAAACCAAGGTATGGGATCAAGAGATCCCTGATTTTAAAGTGTTAAGATAGAGGACACAAGGTCAGAGGTCAAAGGGGACTAGGAGGGAGGTCTGGGTCATAGATCGGGCGGTATGGGGGAAAGGATTTTTAACAGAGTTTCGGCATCGATCGGGGACTTCGGGAGGCCTCTCACCTGCGGGTCGGGAGCATGGGCCATCAGCTCGCACAAGGCGGGCACCGCACTGGGGTTTTGGAGAGCGGCCCGGAGCTGTTCCGTGGCCTGGGGAAAAGCGGGAAGACACAGCGGGTCTCAGGCCCCGGGAGTCCCTCCTCCCTCGGGTCCCGCCCTGCCCTGGGAGCCCTATCCCGTACCAGGCGGATTCGCTCCGTGTCCGGCAAAAGCAATTCCCGCAGGATGCGATCCAGCTCCCCGGGATCCATGGCAGCAGACGTAGCCGCTGCCAGCGGGGACCAGAGAAAGGGGGAGGGGCTGCACGTGGAGACGCGGACACCCACTTCCACCGGAAATGGCGCACGCACACCCTGCCCCCACGTAGCCAGAGACTACCCACCCTACTTCCGGCAAAAGGATCGAGCTGTTTGCCCCCCAGCGTCCGGCGGGAGCACTGCGCACTGCTTTGGGAAACAGCAAGGGCGGTTGAGAGAGGACAACAGTTGGAGGATCAAACCAACCCAAGGAAGGCCACGGATTTCTCCACAGCGCCCCCACTGGCTCAGAGCCTGAAGCCACTTCCTTGGTCTCCTCCCCCCCACTCTGTCCTACCCAGCTCCACCTTCTGGGGCAGCGTTGTGGTTTCTTAACAAATTTTATTGTGACAGTTGTAAAAAGAAAATCATTGGAACCAAAACAAAAAGCAAATTAAAAATTCTAATATATAAGTCCTTCTATATATAGATATTTATAAACTCTGGGGCCTTTCCCCGGGGGGGGGGGGGGGGGGCCGGGCCCCCCCCCAAGACCCCCCGGCGGGGGGGAGGGCTGGAGCCAAGACACTTGGCCACTTGGCACGACCCCCTCCCTTACTCCACGGCCTCCCGCTGTCCCTTCCCCCTTCCCCCTTCCCCAGGGGCTGGCTCCGGGAAGGGGCAGCAAGCTGTCCCAGCAGCAGAGGGGCCGGGAGCTGGGTTTCGCTTGGAACTCAGTCCATCTTGAGGTTGACATAGATGTAGCGAATGAACTTGAGTGAAGAGAAAAAGGAGATGGTGCCCAGCATGAGGAAGAAGACATAGGCCGTGAGGAAGGAGTAGCCAAAGAACTCCACGGTCTGCACGGCACCTGACATGTTGGAGCGCCGGGCATAGTAGAAGACGGAGTAGAAGAAGATGAAGAGGCCCGTGGAGCCCACGCTGAGTACGGAGCGCCACCACCAGCGATAGTCCTCCCCCGAGAGCTGGAAGTAGGTGAGTGCGATGGAGATGCAGGCGCCCACGCTCAGCAGGATGGCGAAGACAAAGAAGAGGATGCCGTAGAGCGTGTACTGCTCGCGGCCCCACACTGTGGCGAAGATGTAGTAGAGCTCCACCGAGATGGCACTGCCAGGAAAGGCTGAGGGTCAGGGCACCCTGATGCCCAAGGGCTTCTCCCACTCCCAACCCACCTCATTTCAGGAGGCCAATCTGGACTACCCTCCCCCTTTTGATACCCCACATAACCCCTCCTCATGGGCCTATTGGTCCCACCTTTGATCAACAAATCATTTAGTAACAACTGGAGAAAATAAAATTAGAAATTCCGAGGAGCAATGTAACAGGGGCACAATAAATCTTTAGAAAGCTTAAAAAAAAAGTCCTGCCTATGGAAATGTTTTCTGTAGGATAGGGCCAGACTAGCAATTTTATGATTATCTCTTGAGGCTGAGCTAAGTTGTAGGGAATCAGGACCCTGGAGGGTGGGAAGTATAAATACCTGAAGGGCAAGAAGCCACCAATGGTCATGTGGACAACAGTAGACTTGTACCAGGGTTGGGGAGGGATCTCCCGGGCTATATTCTTGGTCCGGCAGGGGGCATCAAAAGGAGTGGCATTGTTCTTACCAAAGATGCCACCTATGACAGTGAGAGGGAAGCCCACCAGGAGCCAGACTGTTAGCAGCAGCAGGATGGTAGTGGCTGGAAGCGCTTGTGTTGATCCGTTGGCCCAATGCACAGAGTTCACCACACTCCAAGTCAGGAAAAAAGGCACTGCAGGGATGGGGCCCCCAGGAGGGTAGAGTCAGCATTGGAAGTCACATTCTTGGGGAGACCCACTTAGACTGGACCTGAAGGGGAAGAGGGGGAACTAACCTGCCATTCTAGCCCTATATTTCTATATGAACCTAGTCCCACCCCACTACTCAATTTCCAAGTTATTCTTATTCTTGGTCTTATCTCCCACTCAACAGGAAATCTCAGTAATAGGGCCAAGTCATATTTATATGGGATGATTTAAGAGAACTCGATGTTCCTGAATTCTTCCCACTTTCCACCAAAGTCTATCATATCCATAATTGAAAGTATTTCTTTGAATTAAGGCATTATTCAAAATAAATACTGTGAGAGATGGTTACCCTCTATCACCCATTATTAAAAATAATGAGCTAGTACCTACATAATGCTTTGAGGTTTGCAAAATCTCTTATAAATGTTATATAATTTGATCCTTACAACAACTCAGTGAAATAGGTGGTATAATAATCCCCATTTTACAGATGAGGAACTGAAGCTGAGGGATAATCACAAGGCTAGTGGGACAAGATTTGAAGTCACACAGGCTTTCCTGACTCCAAGTCTAAGACTATCCAAGTAACACCATGATTACAATATCAACAATGAAGTCTTACAGAAGAAATGTGACATGGCACTAATAAATTTTGATTATCAGACTCTTAGATATACAAAACCATTAGAATTCTGAGGGCAGGGACCTTCTGTTTTACCACCGTATGGCTCCAAATCGATGCTCCTATGTCCATTTCAATGCTTAGGACATCACTAAGAGAAGTAAGTTTGCAATATATTTTTGTTGAACTAGAGACTAGAAAAGTTCAGAATCTAGACTGCTGCCCTGGAAGGGCAGACCTGGTTGGGGTATTATAGTGAAGGTCCTTCAGTAGCTATCATATAACATGTAAACATTGGGGAGGATCCTATAGGGGAAAATATTGTATTAAAAACAAAACAAAACAAAAAAAAATAACTTTTATACAAATTTGGCTCAGGACAACCCTCCTGTAAAGCCCATTTTGGCCCAACCCAGGGTGAGTGAGGTTCTCACCAGAGAAGAGGCTGGTGGTGAGAATGATGTTCCAGACCCAGCGCTCGCCTCCAATCTGCCGGTAGAAGTGGCTGGACACATAGCCAGCAATGCAACAGGTCAGGGCGTACAGCAAGATGGCTGCTGAGTTGATGGCGCCATGCCGGTGCACATTAAACATGCCCAGCAGGGCCATGACGATGATGCCTACAGAGTAATAGTGTGAAGGCTGCATTAGATCTTTCCTATCCAAATCAGCCTTTTCCCTATTCAAACAGGAACTCCAATGGAAGAATTTGTACCCTCTTAAATCCCCTCTAAATGAAACTACCAATTTTTGTCTTAAATCTGTAAACCCATAGGTAGAACATGCTTTACAGCTTCTCCTATTTTTCAGGGAGAAGAACCAGATACTTCCCAACAACAAGAGAGTACCATATTTGAGATGCCAAGGCCAAGCCACCTCCCCCATCACCTTATGAGAAGAACCAAGAGCCCTAGATTGCCTCACTTTCTAGGTCTTCCTTAGCTGGATCAACAGTCCCATTCCCTAGGGAGATATCTTTAGTTGGTCCTGTTCCCCTCACCAGTGCCAAGGGCCAGGAACTGGGCACCCACACCAAGCACAGCACAGAGCAGACCACGACATGGGGGAAACCGGAAAACATCAGTATGGATAATCTTCCAGCCATTGTCACCCTGGTCAAAGTCATCAGTGGAACTACCAGAGTTTGGATCCTCATCCAAATTGTAGCGGGCTAAGTCATTACGAAGGACCCGCATGAGAATGACAGCTACAAATCCTACCAGTAGAAATACCAGCACCATAGAGTTGATAATAGACAACCAGTGAATCTCCAGTGTTCGAGGGAAGAATCCACCATCATCACCATGGTGCCTATCTCCCCGACGTTCTGCTGAAGTCTCAGACCAGTGCACACTGTAAGTGTGAGTGAGGTCCAGAGGCTCTTCAGGCCGTACCACATCCAAGCTATGAGGCTTGACATCACGAACTGAAACATTGGCAAAGACAATTCGATCCCCATGGAATTCAAGGTGGAAATCCAGGTGAGTCCAGAGTCCTATCTTGTGACTATGTGGGAGGAAACCACTCTCTTCCATGTAGCCCACAAAGCCACGAATTGGCAGGTCATCCACCACAAATTCAAAGTAGTATAATTCCTCAATGGCCTGGCGCAGCCGTTCAACCTATGAAAGAGATAGGATTGGACAAAATCCTCTCAGGAATAGGATGGCGGAGGAAGAACTTCATTATATGAAAACCAGTTCATTCTCCTGAGAATCCTCCAAAGGAGAAAAAATGATCTTATGGTACTATATAACAAAAGATGAGGAGACCATGTTTCCTTATGGTCTGATTCTTCCCTAAAATAGGATTTGCTAGAGAGGATATATGAAAGAGGGTTGATATGAAGAAAAGGAACTGACAGCAGGGCAGCACAGTGGATAGAGTGATAAATCTGGAGTCAGGAGGAAGTAAGTCCAAATCTAGTTTCAAACACTAGCTGTGTGATCCTAGACAAATCACAAGACTGCTGTCAGCTTCAGTTTCCCCACTTGTAAAATGTGTATAATAGCACCTATCTAGGCTCAATGCAAGGATAAAATGAGATATTTGTAAAGCCCTTTGCAAACCTTAAAGTGCTACGTACATGCTATTACTATTACAAGAAATTTATTGGATAAAACAATCTATTTGAGGATGAAAGATAAAATTTTATTATTGCAAAAATAAAAAATAAAACTAGGAAAAAAAATACCTGCTCTCACTACCTTACAGCAAAGCTTCTAAACTGTGGGTTACAATCCCATAACTGAAAATGGGGTTATGAAAGAATGATTTGTCATCAGTAAATATTTAATTTGTATATCTATTTTATGTACATACCTGAGATTGCATAAAAATTTCTCTATGGAAAAGGAGTTGCAAGTGAAAAAAGTTTAAGAAGCTCAGCCATATAGAAATGATTGTGAGGAAAAACACTTTGAAGATAATAACATGTTTATGAAAGTGTAAGGTATAATTTTAATAGGGGAAGAAGTAACCATAAACATGCTAACCTGGGCAAAAGTTAATCGCATCTGGCACAGAGTCCGTTTCTCAACATTCTCTCTGAAGCGGATCTGGTACATTGACTCGGCCATTCGGTCACCATCCAACACCTCACCCAGGCTGAGGCTCTTATGTCGGATCTTTTCAGGGGAGCAAACAGGCAGCTGGTAGTAGTGGTAGGTCTCCTGGGGGTTGTGGTAAGGCCCCACCTTGTTGACATACAACATGACAGGGTCTCCAGGCTGATAGTGGGTCTCACTGGTCACCCCAGGAATGTGGCCTGAGCCCAAGAGTAGCAGCACTGGCAGCCACAAGAACGGCCGGCCTTGAAAGGCCTCCAGAGCTGTCATCCTGAAGGCAGCCTGACCTGGCGGAAAAGTCACAGTGTCACACAAATGCAGCCCGACCCTCTCTTCCCCACCATGCCTCAGAGCTCAGACCATGTCTTGTGCATGTCAAGTGAGGATGCACCAGGCTTCTGTCCAAGGCCCATTCCAGCTTTAAGCCCCAGAGCCATCAACATTCACTACCTGGGTGAGGTTAAGCTCCTCACTTCACCAGAGCCTCAGTTTCCTCATTTGTAAATTGATAATGGGCTAGATGACCTACGTCTCCTTTCAGCTCAAGTTTAGGGTTCTAAGTAGTCAGACCCTCTGTCCTGTCCTGAAAGGCCCCCAGTACAACCTGTGAGAACGCTCCCCTTCCCATTCATAACCAGCTGCAGCTTGCGGCCAGCGCAGCAGAACTTACTACCTTGGACCCTCCCCCGACAGCCCAGGGGCAGCCCCCACGCCCGTGCCCCCGCCCCGGCCCCGCTCCGTTTCTATGGAAACTTCACTAGCTCTAAGCCCTTCCGCCTACTGAGCCCTGGGGTCCTCACCTAAGGTAAGAGGGGTGACCGAGGCGGCGCCGGCGGCGGCCTCAGTGGGCCCCTTCACTGCCCACGGGCTCTAGATTGGGGTCTTTCCCAGAGTTGCGGCAGCGGCGCAGGAAAGGTCCTGACGTCCAATGTACCGCCGAGCTCCGGGCTGCCCCAGTACCTGCCTGTCTCCAGCAGCTACCTTGGCTGCAGGTTTAAACCCGATTCAACATCCTTCTCTCCTACCTTTGCCCCTCCGCAGTCCGAGACAGGCCGGCTAGGCCACGAGACAATCCCTCGGAAAGGCGTTGCCGCGGGAGGGGCAAAGGTAGGAGAGAAGGGGGGAGTTCTTCCGGCAAACTGCCTGGGCAGCCCAGGACACGTCGAGATTCCAGGCTTCCGCCCACCGAGGGCGGGGACTTCATACGCCGCCACAGCTGGTCGGAGCTTCGGGAGCCCAGGAGAAGCCACACCCCTTAGCAGGACTTAAAAGACCGGCGCCCTTCCCTGCACTAGGATTTGTGGGAGGTCCCTCAGGCCAAAGCCCTCTAATCCAGTCTCTATCGCGGAGTTCTGGTCTGAAACATGGATGATGATGGTCAGGCAGAGGAGGATGTGAAAGAGGGGACCCAAGAGAGAGATGTTACATCTTCGTTTTTCAGACTAGGAAACCGAGCCCCAGAGAGGTTGAGGGACTAGTAGCAGAAGCTGCGTTTGAACCCAGATACTCTACTCCAATCCAGACCAGTCAGTGATCCGGGCACCTGAGCCTCCCTTGATGAGAAGCCTCCGTGGAGCATTCATTCGGAAAAACCTCTAGAACCTACTTCTGGCTAAAACAAAACAACATTGTGCTCCTTCCTCCCCCGTGTGATGCAGTGATTGCTGATAATGAAGAGGTGGGCGTGGGGAAAGGGGAATGGCAGCAAACCACCTGCAAAGCCTTAGCCAACTTGCTTCTCCTCTTGCCACTTTGATCAGAACTCTTCTCCCTCAGAGATCCCTGGAGGGCTGAGCCCTCCCATTGACTTCTAACTTCCAAGAACAACCACCACAACAACATGGACCTGCCCAAAAGGATTATTTAGGATATTCGTTGGTCATGGGTGGATTGAACCGATTCTCCAGAGAGGAAAGATTATACTAACACCACTGTCACTCCCAATTCAAACACCATCAAAATAGCTGAGGGGCGCTGTGCAGCACCATTTCATGCCTTGAATTTAAGCACTAAAAAGTTTGGGGAAATTCATCCTGGGTAGGTAAAAAGATTAGTCTGAAATGGGAGACAGGAAAAACCTCTTTGACCTTGATGCTGTTAAATGCTGGTTGTACTGAACTCTCTTACAAGAAATATCTTTTTTTTCAAAGAGACCCATCTAGTGATTCGACCACCCTCAGACATTGGGTATTTGTTCATATAAAACTCAAATCATCCACAAAAAACTTCCACTCCTATTCCTGGAGATAAAGAGATGAATTGGACTACTGTTGGAGATGGGGCTAAAAACCACCACCCAATTTCCAACTTGTCAATGTCTATTCATCCTCTTCCAGCCTTAATCCTAGTACCTGTGGGCTTCAGCTCTTCATAGGTACTGCTCCAGAAGGCTTCCTAAACAAATGATAGCTATTACAAAGTCAGCCAAGGGTTGGAGATAGAATCATCCTGATCTCCACTCTGTACATAGGGAGGAAGCAAGAATGCCCTCTGAGATGAGTGAGGCTTCTTCACTTAGAGACATCTTAATATTCTACTGTGGGCTCTGTCCCTCTTCCTGCATAGGATTATTTCCTTTCTAGTAACCTGCTCCTCAAGCATAAGATTAGAGAAGACCTAGTGGTTGGTTATCCTCTCATTCAAATGATTCTTAGGCACTCACTTTCTGGAATTGGGAATGTGACCAACATAAGAACTTGGGAGTTCTTGGCCCAGCAGGGACAGACTATTTTAGTAGAGAACTTAGAATTTTACCTGATGACTTATATAGTAATGCGTATGTGTGGTTTTCCAGCAGAGAAGGGGATAGCCTACTGCTTTTGGAAAAAGTTATGGTTAAGAGTAGGAAGGAACCTAAGACATCATGTCATCTAATCCACTCATTTTATAGCTGAAGAACTTGGAACCTTGAGAGAGACGATTAAATAGCAAAGCTACTCTATTCTGAGTCCAAAATCAACTCTTCCATTGCACCTCATTGAGATGCCTTGCTGAGGAAGACTGTCCTATCTCTCCAGCATACCTCTGCAAGTGCCTATATTCCCTCACAAAACCCTTTGAGATGATGGTCAATGACCCATCTGGGTCATTATAGATTATGAACTTGATATAGGAGTAAAGAAGTATCAGTGGAGGTATCTCACCTGGAGCTGGGCAAGGCTCCTGCAGGTTCCCAAGCCATGCTTCCTCCTTGAGCTGTGTGGCCAGTAAGTGGGTGGAGAACAGATTGTGATGTGTGCGGAACACGGGAACTGAGGGAATTCCGTAACCAGGAGGAGGAAGAAGGAACAACAGCTACTGGAGACAAAAAGAGCAGTCCATCCCTCCTCCTTCCTCTCCCCCTCCAAGTTCCTATTAGAGAACAAAGCCCTGTGCCCCAGCCAGGGTATATACAGGCAAAAATTTGGGGGCCAGCTTCATTTCAGCGCCGCAGCCCCCAGCGGCCAAGGGCGTCAGCCTCCCTGGACGGGAAAGCCAGGTTAGGTGAACATTCCCCTCAGCCCACCAATGTTACTACTACTAAGGGGCGAGGGGATGTCACCCAGATACCCAAACAATCAACAGCAGCCCACCGCTCTGTCATGGAAGAGTATGGCTATGAAGTAGGCAAGGTGATTGGTAATGGCTCTTACGGCACGGTCTATGAGGCCTACTACACTAAGCAAAAAGTTCATGTTGCTGTCAAGATCATCTCCAAAAAGAAAGCCTCTGAGGACTATCTTAACAAGTTCCTGCCCCGTGAGATCCAGGTGGGGATGGGAGAGGGAGGCAAGAGTTTGGAGGGTCAGGCTATTGGGGCCTTCGTCAAGATGGGACTAAGTGTACCAGAGCCTCCCCAAAACAGGGCTATAACTTATCCATGATCCATTCATTCAATACGGTCATTAATCTAACCTAGATTTCCTAATTCCAAGATCAGCATTCTCTTCAAAATAGCCATATTGCTTCCCTCAAATGCCCTCAAAAATCTCCAGGAAGCTTTCCCAAAATCTCCCCATTCAGCAATGACCTTGCCACTTGTACCTCCCATAGAATTTTGTATCACACCACACTAATGTACTTATCATAGATAAGACAGTGCCCTCTTTCTTAGAGTTACCTACTACAGGGATAAGATATAAATAACCATAGTAATAGCTAACATTTATATAGCACCTACTATGTGCCAGCAACTGTGCTAAGCGCTTTACAAATATAATCTTATTTGATCTTCACAACAACCCTGCTAGGTAAGTGCTCTTTTTTCTCATTTTTACAGCTGAGGAAATTGAGGCAAACAGGGTTAAGTGATTTGCTCAGGGTCACCTAGCCAGTAAGTATCTGAGATCAGATGTGAACTCAGGCTTCTGGCCTCCAGGCCCAATGCCATATGCACTGTGCCATCTAGGTAAACTCCCCCTATCACATATTACACAATAAATTTATGCACAATAAATGCATTATATTGGATTCTAAACTGAGTCTTGAATTCCTATCTTGCCATTGATGTTTATTAGCTGTGTGACCTTGTGTGAACTATTTAATCTTTCTGACTTAGGTTTATTTATAAAATGGGGATGACCTAATTGATAGTATTATCCCTCAGAGGGCTGTTACTCAGATCAAGTGGGATGATAATGTAAAGTGCTTTGACAACCTTAAAATTCATCCATTATATTATTGAAGTGGTTTGTAAAGGATGGGTAGGAATTCAATTAGACAAGATGGGGGAGGTAATGGGTTAAGGGGTAAAGGGCATACCACTGAGAGGGAGGCAAGAGACAAGTCATCTGATTAGAACTTAGAATGAAAGAAATCTGAGGTAAGATGAAAGAGCCAAGGTGATATCTTAAATGCTAAAAGAGCTCAGGAGGCAATAGAATCATTTAGGATTTGTGAGGGAACTACTAAATCTATGAATATGGATTATTATTCTGACAGTAATATAAAGGATAGGTTGTGGTGAGGGGAGAAGTGGATGCAGAAAGACCTACTAGGCTATCTCAGGAGTCTGATGGGTGATAATGTATCTCCTTGTACTAGGAAAATGGCAATAGTAATTGGAATGGATTCAATGGTGTTGCAAATATGAAATCGAAATAATTTAGTAACTAATTGGATGTGAAAGGTGGGTGAGAGAGGAGAAGAGGTAACATCAAAGCTGAAGGAAGGGAGAATGAAGGCTAAAATAGTAGAATCAGAAGGAAGAATAGGGTTTAGAGAGAAAAACAATAACCTTAGCTTTTGACATATTGAATGTAGCATGAGGCATTCTGGTGAAGGAGAAGCCCTTTTCACAAGGCTATGGTTGAAGCTTTGGGAGAGAATGAGATTGGCAAGAAGAGAAGAGGGTCGAGAAGAAACTCTAGAGAAAGATATACATCAAGGGATTAGAGAGAAGAGGTGCTGATAAAATCAGAGAAATGGTTAGGATGGATAGAAGGAAAAAGCAAGAGACGATCTATGAATCCAGAAGAGAGTGTGAAGTAAGAGGAGACAGCTGGGCCAAAAGCAGCAGTGAGCTTGACGTGAATAGAGACTGGAAAGTAGCCGTTGGATTTGGTGATATGTAGATGACTCAAGAGAACAATTTCAATAGCAAGTTCGAAATGGAAGGAAACCTGATTGCAAGGGGTTTAGGAGAGTGATGAAGCAGAGATATTTTGTACAAACTCCACTGATTGCAGGCAGTGTTTGATCCTCTCTCCACTCCAATACACACTCTCTCTCTTATGCCTAAAATGCTGACAAAGATTAATCAGTGCACTTCTGCTTTATGAAGTTTGATGGCCTGAGTTGGAGTCTTGTCTTCACCATCTCTGGCTGTCTAATTCAATTCTCTGACCCTGTTTCCTCATCTGTAAAATGATATTATCCCTCTCTCCCAGGTTAATAAGGTTATTGTGAGATTCAGATAAGATTTGGGTAGGTGAAAGAGCTTGGTTAAGCTCTAAAAGTCTTATATAAATACAATCACTACTCTTAATAACTTAACTATGAAAGGGAAGGAAAGTGTTGAGAGTCAAGCCATGAGCTCTCCCCTGCCAGGTCTGATGAACTCCCTTCCTTGGGACCAGGTAATGAAAGTTTTGCGGCACAAGTACCTAATCAACTTCTACCAGGCCATTGAGACCACATCTCGTGTGTATCTGATCTTAGAGCTGGCTCAGGGTGGCGATGTTCTTGAGTGGATCCAGCGCTATGGGGCCTGCTCTGAGTCCCTTGCCGGCAAGTGGTTCTCCCAGCTCACTCTAGGCATCGCTTACCTGCATAGCAAGTGCATCGTGCACCGGTGAGGGCACTGCCATCTGGGACTTTTTGGCTCCCAGAGGGGGGTGGTCTCACTGCAGCTTACCTAGCTTCTCTATTAACCTATTCCCTGCCAACATACATGCCTATCTCCTACCTGAATTCCCTTTTCACCATTGTCCCCACAACTAGGCTAGTCTTTCCCTTTCCATTCCAATGATCAGTTTTAGACATTTAAATGTCTTTCTGTGCATAATAGTATACAGAGCAGCCCTACAACCCCCAAGTCTCTTGCCCTCTGATAGCCATATTCCTACTTCCCCCTATAACCCCAAAGCCCAGCTCATTTTCCCCACCTCTTTCCTCTGACCCCTGACCCTCTAGCTCCCAGCCTAATACTGACCCCTCTCCCCAGCCCCCGCCTGACCCCCAGGCCTTCTGCTGCTGGTAGGGACCTAAAGTTGGAGAACCTGTTGCTGGATAATCGGGAAAATGTGAAGATCTCTGACTTCAGCTTTGCCAAGATGGTGTCAACTACTGTCCAGATCCAGCAGAAATCTTCCCAACACCTCATGGGCTGCTTTTCCCACCTCAGCCAGACCTACTGTGGTAGTTTTGCCTATGCCTGCCCAGAGATCTTGCTGGGTTTGCCCTACAACCCTTTCCTCTCTGACATCTGGAGCATGGGTGTCATTCTCTACACCCTGGTTGCTGCCCATCTACCTTTCGATGATACCAACTTAAAAAAGCTGCTTCGAGAGACCCAGAAGGAGGTCAACTTCCCAGCTAACCACCCCGTCTCTCAGGAGTGCAAGGTGCTGGCCCCCCTGGGAGGGCTGGGGCCCTTGGGCTGACCCTTAGAAGGTGGGGTATTCATCCAAAAGGGACCATAAGAGGGTTGGGGGGGAAAGCTCAATTAATTAGGACCTACCCCAGGAACCTCACTTATTTCCACTGGCCCCATGACCAAAGCACTAGGGAAGGCCAATGGAGATAATTAACTACCTTCCTCTGGATCAGAAATTAGTTAGAATACAAGAAAACTTAAGCTTCCACTGCTTTAGGACAGAGGAGGAAATTGACAATTGATCTTCCAAGGATCTTGATACCACCCTGCACTCATCCCCTATCCAAGTATTAACCCTGGGTATATCTATGGGAATCCCAGTCTAATCTTCTCACTAGGGTAGTACTGTGGGTATTCCTGCTCCTGTCTCAAATCCAGATGCTGCCACTGCCTAGGCAGCATAATTCAGGGCAAGCTCAGCGATGGCCTCTCTCTCCCCTGCCCCAGAACCTGATTCACATGATGCTGCGCCAGTCTGCCAAGCGTGCTACCATCCTGGACATCCTCAAGGACCCCTGGGTACTCAAGTTCCAGCCAGAGCGGCCCAACCATGAAATTCAGATCCTAGAGGTCCTGTGCCTACCACAAAGCTCCAGCACTACATCACGTCCTGCCGAGGTTGCAAGTTGAGTAGGACTGGGGAAGGAGTCAAGGAAAGGGAGTTAATGTGGGCATGGGGAGCAGGACTCCTCCCTCCCTCCACTTCTTTTTTTTAATACAAGAAATCATAATTCCCATTTAGTTTTATCAGCAGGGGGAAAAGAAATGATTTCCCCAGGGAAAGCTTGGAGTCACTTCTAGACTGTTATAGAGGTTGGTCTCCATCTGTAGTCTGCAAAGGTATTTTAAACTTAAATACTGGACTGTGATTTCTTTAAAGAAATGTGCCTACAGGGTTGGGGGGGGGGGGTAGATGGGGAAGAAGAAAAGTGTCTTGGTTCTGCTTCTCTCCTCCTTCAAACTTTAAAAGGTGCTGACATGATTGCATTCTGTAAGTATTTCTCATGGTGACCTCTCACAAACATTGGAGTAGCAGGGTTCCAAGCAGAAATTTTACAATACCTGGGACAGGGAGAGATGTCAACTTCCTAGGTATACTCTTATCATTATGGTCTTTTGTATTACCATAAATAGATAAAGGGAGCCAAACTGTGGGCTTGTCTTAGGATCACAGAATCATGTTTAGATTGGGAAGTTATCTAACCATTGGTTATCTAGTCTGGCACCCTTATTTTACAGATGAAAAAAGTGACAGCCCAGAGAGGCTAAGTTACTTTCCCCAAAATCCAAGAGGAAGCAGAGTAGGGTCTCTTGACTCTGTATCTTAACTGCCTTAGGAAAGGGGTAAATGTTTTGCCAGAATTCTGTGGCAGTTTGAGCAACTATGGTACTGTCTAGTTAGATTTTACAGATCAATACAAAATGCTCATCTAATATATACAGTAAGAAGGAGAGATGATCCTACAAGCCCAACCATCCCTTTTCCAGAAATAAAGAGAATGAAACAGGGACTTGAAGTAGGCACCTACAGGCCGACAAGAGATGGCAGGCAATGGGGGTCCATCTGCCCAATTTTATTGAGAGTAAGGACCTTTGTAACAGCTTCCAATGAGAACTCTTCTCCCCCTCACACCTTCCCAAAACACTCCAAAACAACCCCATTCCAGAGATGTGCCAGGTGAGGTATCAAGTCCCTCAGGAAGGGTCAGATTACTACCTCACCAGGGCCTCATGAGGTTTAAACTCTTCAGCTCTGTATGTTGGCACTTGGGGGAAAAAGAAGGGAATTGGATGAAGTTTCAAAAACATTAAGACATTCTTCAGGATACCCAATCAACTAATTGTTTCAGTTCTTCTTCCTCATCAGCCTTGGAAGCTAAGGGAAAAGGAAACAAAAGAAGGGTTAAGTTCCCTAGAATTCTCCAAGCAGCACCCTTATGATCACTGATGGCACCATGAGCCAACTTTCCCAACATGGATTTTAACCTGAGACCACTCAAGACAGGAATGTAGTGCTTAAGACTGGTCCTCTGGCCAAGCAGGGAGAGTTCTTAGTACCTGGACTGGTGGGTAAATGAGTAGAGGGGACATCAGGCAGTTTGTCTAGTGTTTCCTCTTCATCCTCTCCCATATTCAGTAGCTCTTGGTTCAATTTCTCCTGCTCTAGTTCCTCTAGTTCCTCCAGTAGCTCATCCTGGAAATGGAAAGTCCAAAATTTAATGAGAAAACCTTGCACCACCAAGAAATTACTCCAAAGACCCAAAGCTTCAAAGTCTACTTCCCAAGAGGCTCACAAATTCCCCCTCCCCCCCCCACTATACCTGGATTCTTTTTACTATCCTCAATACTACCCTCATCCTGTTACCTCATCCACATCATCCCCAAAGCCCACGGGATGAGAAATGGCATCAGAGATTTGCTGGGCTACTTCCTGCTGCTCTGTGATATCAGACATCAACTCATCCACCTTGTTGATGTCCCTGTGGTAAGAGATATAGGTAGAAAATCAGGACATTATCTTGCCTTTCACCCTGTATTGGAAAAAAAATCATTCCCATTCCCCTTGAAGTTTCATGACTTGATGGGTCTAACACTCCCTGGCAGAGGGAACTAAGAGAAGTCTGCAGATGAGTGGGAATGTGTTGCAGAGAAAGGGCATATAGAATCTTCATTGTCGGGAAATATTTGGTTGGTTTTTTGTTGTTTTTTTTTTTTTTAAGAACCAGGTATTTTGGCCTGCTCCTTTCCCCTATGTGTCTTAATTAGGGGAAGGAAATGTTTTGAAGTAGGGAATTTGATAACTTGTGGAAGATTATTTGATTTCAAAAAGAAAGGGACATGAGGTCCTATGGCCAGACCATTCTTTCCCCAGTGTTTGTGCCCATGTCCTTCCTTCCCCCGTACCCACATGTCCTGGTGGGCCCTGCTCATGGCACGGGCAGCCAGCCCCATGGTTCGAAGCACTTCAGCATTGGTGGTAGCATTTTCAATGGCTTCACGCTGTAATTCCAGGGTAGAAAGAGTCCCATCTGTCTGTGCCAGCTGTTGTTCCAGTCTCTTCTTTCTGCGTAGTGCCTGCAGGGCAGCTGATGCAGCCCACAGCCCACCCATCAGTACTAGAAACCCTTAGGCTCTTCCCCCTCCAATGGCTCTGTCCTCTATACCTTTCCCCTAATACCTCTCTTGTTCTTGGTCCCATGCTTCTTGGCTGTTTGAAGTTCTTGCTGAATCTTTTGTTCTAAAAACTCCTGCTTCTTGATCAGTATCTTCTCTGTCTCCCGCAATTTCTGAATTGCTTCTTCAGGGCTTGGGTCCTTCTCCTTCTTCCCTGCTGGGTCCAATGGAGCAGGGGCAGTGTTGAATAAAGGAAACTATTCCCAGTCCCTTTTAGCACACAGTTACCATTGACCACGACTGGAGAAGGGACCTTAAGGCTTCTCGTCAGGACAGATCGTATGTGTGCGGGGTTGCAGGAGGCAGGTAGGAGGGTGAGTAGGGGCGGGGATAGACTGACTTGTAAAGAGACCCTAGCCCGTTAGTCCTGACCCTGTTAGGTCTGAGGTGGGAAAGGGTCCTATATGCGGTCTATACTCCTGCCCTCAAAATCCTGACGCTTTCCTCAAAAGAGTGCAAAATGGGGGGGAAGGAAGGTGTTTCTAGGAAGACCCAAGGCTGCTGGTGCGGGGGCTGGGGTTGTTCCCGTAATATTTCAGGTTTGGTGACTTTTCCACCCTCTCCAGCCCCTTATAAAGGCAGGCCTCCAAAGATGGGCAGCCACACCTCCATCTACACGGAGGCAGGGTTCTGCCAGGGCTCACCCCTGCCAAACAGCCTGCCCAGGCCGCTCATCCTGATTCCCGGAACCCTGATGGGCTGCGACCCCAGCACTTGGCCTTCGCTTCGGCCTCCCGGAGCTTTTCCCACTTCCGCCTTTCTCAGAGGGGCCGGCCCCTCCCGCCAGCTCCTGGCCAATCCCAGTTCAAGGCTCAGGCTCATCATAGGGCGTCTCCAGTCTGGAGGCCTGGGAAAGTGTATCCCGAACAGCGTGCTTGTCACATGACAATCACCTGACTAAACACCCCACCCCTTTCTTAAAGGGCCCGAATTTTCTAGGCTAACCACCGACCGGTAACAGCTGTTAGTCTCTGGCGGAGGAGCTGGAAGGCCGTTGGTTAAGTCTCTTAGGGCTTCGCCTAATCTGATGAAACTTGAGGACCACAGGCGAAGTAGAAAGAACTCTGACCTGGCCAGTCTGAGTCGTGGCTCTGCGCCTGCCTTCCGTGAGACCCTGCCCGGACTCATGCTCCGGGTCCCCCAGGGGCCGCCCTCTAGCCCTCCCCAGATCTCTGCAGCCACTGAGATAAAGCCGTTTGCCCCAGAGGAACCCATGGGGCTTTGGGGCCAGAGGGCCATGGACCTATGCTGGGTTGCTAAATCCCTCTCCTCCGGTGGGAGCTCAGTTCGCTTTGGTAGGGGCAGGCAGAGGAAGTGCAGAAGAAGTATGTCACACAAGTTTTATTTGTTGAGCTAGATTGTTGTGATAACACACCAAGCACTGGGGAGCAGAGTCTGACAAAAGGCCTGGCATCGGTGCTGGCCCACATACATAAGGACAAAGAGAACTTATGGCGAGGGAAGGTCTTGTAGGCTCACGAACAAATGTTTTTTACAATTCACAGATGACCTGAAAATGCATTCCTCAATCTTGTTCTCTTCCTGCTGGTGTCCATGGCCAGGGCTTCCATCTGCAGGACTGAACCTGGGAGTTCATTTCAAGACTCTGCAAATGTTTCCAAGCCCTTAGTCAGAGTGTGCAAATTCATTTCACTCTGGACGTGAATACAGGTGACACCTAGGAAAGAATGACTGCATGACAATAGTCTTACCTTTACCATTCAGGGGCCCTTGGCATGCAAAGTAGTCATCCCCAATCCTACTCCCACCCCATGTATACTTATATTTAAGGCCCCTTTCCCCCCAATACCACCATCCAGTACCCAGTTTGCTGACATCTTTAATGTTCCGCTTCTCATCATCAAAGAAGATCATTTTGGAATAGGGGATACCACTCTTCTGCTGCAATCTGAGTGGAACAGGGCTTTGTGAGGATGGGGAGTTAAGTTTCCCACTCCCACATGCCTGTCAGGTAGATGAGTCATATTTTTCTTTTCCTTTCTTTTCTGTCCTGAGTACCTCTCAAAGTGTGTGATCTTGCAGCCTGGATAGATTTCCTTGTGTGCAAAATATTTATCGAGGTCAAAAAGCTCCAAGAGCTGATTGGCTCCATGAATCTCACCAGTCCTAAGTTGAAGAGACAGGAAATGGTTGCAGGATGAAATTAAGCCAAAAATACAAAAGCAACAGATGAGTTAACAGAGAATGCTAAAATGCAAAGCTGTACAAATTAATATCTAAAATTATTAGCCTCTTAAAAATTTTTTCTCAAAAGTTGACTCTTGTTATTCTTTAAAAAGGAGATAATAGAGATTCCTTAGCTTTTTATTTCCAGCCATAGGCTTCCCTTGACCTGTAGAACTTGGACCTTTTTTTTTTTTTTTTTTTTTTTTATTAAAGCTTTTTATTTGTATAACATATGTATGGGTAGTTCCCCAACATTGATCTTTACAAAGCTTTCCATTACAAATTTTACCCCCAGTCCCCTCCCCTCCCCTAGATGGCAGGAAGTCCACTACATGTTAATAATGTTGAAATGCTTGAGAAGTTATGCAAGAAAAATCCTATCTACAAGAAAAAAAAAAAAAAGAATCAGAGAAAGGCAACACAATGCAAGCAAATGTCAATAGAGATCATGAAGATGTTACGTTGTGGTCCATATTTCATTTCCCTCTCTCTGGGTGTATATGGTTTTCTTCAGTGAACAATTGGAACTGGTTTGAGACAATTCTTTGTTGCAGAGAGCCATGTCCATCAGAATTGATCATCATGTAATACTGTTGTTGCTGTGCATGATGATCTCCTGATTCTGCTCGTTTCACTCAGCATCAGTTCATGCAAGTCTCTCCAGGCCTCTCTGAAATCATCCTGCTGGTCGTTTCTTACAGAGCAATAATATTCCATAACATTCATATACCATAATTTATTCAGCCACTCTCCAATTGATGGGCATCCCTTCAGGTTCCAGTTTCTAGCCACTACAAAAAGGGCTGCCACAAACATTCTTGCACAGGTGGGTCCCTTTCCCTCCTCTAAGATCTCTTTGGGATATAGGCCCAGTAGAAACACTGCTGGGTCAAAGGGTATGCACTGTTTGATAACTCTTTGAGCATAGCTCCAAATTGCTCTCCAGAATGGTTGGATCCATTCACAGCTCCACCAACAATGTATTAGTGTTGGACCCTTTTTTTAATTGCCCCTTTGCAGTACTTTGGTTCTTCCATCATGGTATATACTTCCATCATGTCACATCATTGTCATTTCTCAAACTCTGCTTGCACTTTCTCACTTAAATGTTATTTGGTAGTTAGACAAAGAATACAAATACTTTTGGAAAATTAAAAGTGAGTAACAGAACAATGGAAAAGATACATGGTAGAGTGTGAGCAGATTGCAGCACATAACCACATGTTATATATGAGGAACTAAAGAAATAGAGTAAAAAACATCAAATAGGTAGATGGGCACAAAAGATGGGCTGGTCACATGGCAGGAACAAAGTGACAGGTGGACAGTCAAGAGTGTTCTACTGGTACCCCTTTGATATCAGGAGAATGCCAGAAAGTATTGGGTACAAGCACCACCTCAGACACATACTGGCTGTGAGACCCTGGGCAAGTCACTGAAAATTTCAGTAATGTAGGTAATTTTTTAAGACTATATTTTTAAAATTATAATTTTAAAATCTGCAACTTCTCCCTCCTAACCCTCCCCTCCTTTAAGAAAGCAAGGAAAATAAAACTTGTTATAAACATGTACACTCTAGCAAAACAAATTTCTTCATTGGCCATGGCCCTCCCCTCTCCCCACGCTGAATCCATTGCTTCTGTATCAGAAAGTAGGCAAGCTTATCTTCTAGGTCAATGTATTAATCTGACTTTCTAAGCCTCCCAAAGACTTAAGATGATAAATTATATTTAAAAAAAAAAGGAAAAAAAAAAGGCCATGGTCTGGCAAAACTCTTAGTAAGTCTGAAATCTGTCCCTGGTTTGAAATGTGCTACTTTTTCATCCTCACTTTTCAAGATTCTTTTTTTGCCTTTGAGGCTTAGATTACCACCTTCTCCAGGAAGGCCCTTCCTAACAGATTCAACTGAAAACATTCTCCTCATACTGAATAAGTCTACTGGGGGCTCCTTGGCCCCCAGGATGCTCTACCTCGAATTATACTTATCTTTGCTAGTTATAAGCCTCTCACGCCCAGGAGGTGAAGGATGTTTCTTGAAGGGAGGATGTGTGTACATTTTTCCGTCTTTGTATTTTCTAACTTTCAGCAGAGAGTAAGTGCTCCATAAAAATGTGCTGCATGAAACCGACGGTCCTTACCGGGACGCAGCCGCGATGGTCACCCCCTGGCCATGCAGACGTTCCAGCACGTCGGGCACTTCTGGGTAAAGTGTAACGATCCGGTCACTGCAGTCCAGAACACTCCCATCCCTAGAACGGGCAGAACAACAACTCAGCTCAGCCTCTCCCCCTCCTTTCCCCCCAGTACTTTGTCCTTGGCCCCGCCCTCACCTCACCTGTTCCTATGAAATGGGGGATCCACATGAGTGTCAACCCAGAAGGGCCAGAGCGTGTAATCTGCAAGGGAAAGGGATCGGGTTCCTAGTCGGTTCGGGCCTAGGGCTGAGGGGGCGGGGCCTAGAAACCACAGGGTCAAAGAGGCGGGATTTATCGAGAAGAGGGGTGTGGGCTAAGAGCTGACTCGAATCCAAGGAGGCGTGAAGACCAAGGTACCCCCTCTCCCATTCCGCGGTGCACATACCCAGGTCAAAAACCGCGAGCTGCGGCAGGCGGGCCATGGCGGACAGGCGCTGGATTTATGCGGAAGTAGCACGGGCTTGCCGTGTTCAGCAAGCCACCATGTTTGATCATGGAGAGAAACCAGCTAGAGCGCCGGTTCTCGGAGTCTATCCCAGTGGCGCCACCTAGAGATGAAGTCGAGGCACGGCAGAAGACACTCTAGGCACAACGGGATCTTAAGCGGTTCTCAGAACTTATTTTACCCTATTGCAAGTCAGTATCTCCTTCCAATCAGACCCAGATGCAGGACGTTAGTTCCTCTAAACTCCAAATCAGTTCCTTCGTCCTTTGAATAGTAAAGTTCCCCAGAGACCTTTCCATTACTCCAGGATACCTCTCACATCCCGATATTCTCAGGCACCAGTATCCCCCCTTCTCACCTTGTCTCTCTTCACAGTAACTGACCACTAAGCCACAACAAGGAAGCAGGTAGAGCAGAGCCCTGATAAACGCTCCCTCTGTAGAATAGTGGTCATAAAAATCATAATATGGTACCTGAACCCATTTCCCAGGACCAGCAATCTTAAAAAATTTAGCTTTCCTGTATTCCACTATCAACAACAAAATTTACTCCAAGGTCCTGGATCCTAATGGCCCCATTCTTTTCCTTAACATGCCTTTTGGGCCTGATAAGGTTCTGTAGGATCATGATCCATCTTAGATTATATTTGAGCACGGTTGAGGAAACATTCCAAGAGGCTGGGAAACGTCTTTATTAACAACCAGGACACAGCCATGAGGGAAGGGGCAGGCGAGACCACAAACTAAAAACCAACAG